>JBBBDQ010029800.1:120000-377500 GCA_037127315.1 Ascarosepion bandense | reverse complement strand
ATTTTTATTTATAATCTGATGTTATTTCTCATTTCTATAATCTATAATTTAATCGATTCATATCTCTTTTAAAAGTATAATTGGCATCTACCTTTCTGGGAAATCGAAAATCTTAATAAAGACAATCCTTTCGAAAGAGATCGAATCTGAGCCCCGCTTCAATCTAGTTTTCTTTAGACCCTTCAGCTATGAAAGACGTCACAACTCAGCCATGTTCAGTGGCATGATATAAATTTATTACGTCTTACTATTAACTAGCTGGTGGTGTTCTACATTTTATATGATTAATAAAATATGAGAATTTAACATTATAATTATTTTTAATAATTTATTTGTGAATGTGATATTTTATGTTACTCGACATTTCCTTGCTACTCGACATATTGTAAGTATATATATATATATATAAATATATATATCAGAGTGAATAAGTGTAGTGGATATATATAAAAAAAAATTGTACGTGTTCTAAAATATAATATTTATATATACTGTAGTCAACCGCAGACAGATCTGTTTCGCAGTATCACAGCTCATCAGTACGGTTAGACTCCGATTGCTTTTTAACCCAGGATTGAAACCCGACCGAATTGGCGTCAGTCGGCAATTCTATCTCTGGGCTATGGGCGCTCGGTAGAAGAAGGCAGATTTTTAAGCGCATATATTATCATTATACGCGCCCAATAGCCAGAGTGCTCTAATTCATTATTGAATAAGCGATGCGTACATGCCAGATTAGCTACTGTTTTTCAGTCTCCCATTCTTCCAGAGTGCTCAATCAGGGTGTGAGAGCGTAAATACTATATATATATATATATATATATATGTATACTAATGAATATTTATTATAAATTATACTTTCGAACATGTACAAACTACAATCTACTACAAAATTGTACATTTTGTTTCGACATTGAAGAACAATGTCTCATCAGGTAGTTAATAATGATGGTAATAAACGTTATTTTTAAAAGAAAATTTATGAAAATAAAAAATCTTTCCAAAAAGGAAGTGAATTTTCTAACGAACTTATATTCTTGGTGCTTCTTGGTGCTTCCTGGTGCTTCTTGGTGCTTCTTGCTGCTTCCTGGTGCTTCTTGGTGCCCCTGGTGCTCTCTCTACACGAATTTACTCGAGCTACTATATTGGTAACTCAATTCAACCCTTTTACTGTCGAAACAGTTAAATATAACCGTCACTTCTACTCAGTTAGCTTATTTTCTCGCACTTCCACCCTGTTGATCTCTCTTTCGTATACTTGCTTTCGTGACAGCTACCATCTTCAAGAGTTTAAGTGCAACGTCAACTGCCATTTTTTATCTCTTTGATTCTCATCTTTCTCCGACGCCTTTTGTTCATCTTTCTTTTCACTCTCCTATCATATAAACCCCTGCGCACCAGTAGCAGTATTGCCTTGCTTGGGTGGAACTAATATTTAAAACAAACTATCTACAAACACACACACAAACACACACACACACACACACACACACACACATATATATATATATGTGTGTGTGTGTGTGTGTGTGTGTGTGTGTGTGTGTGGATGACTATTTACGCTCTCACACCCTGATTGATCACTCTGGAAGAATGGTAGACTTTGAAAAACTGTAGCTACTCTGGCTTCTGCGTATAGTTCATTCAGCAATGAATTAGAACACTCTAAGCTGTTGTGACTTTGTAGCGTGTATAATGATATTATACACGCTACAAAGTCTGCCTCTTCTACTCAAAGGTAGAATCGCCGACTGACGCCAATTTGGTCGTGTTTCACTCATGGATAAAAAGCAATCGGCTGTCTGGCCCTACTGATGAGCTGTGATACAGCGAAACAGATCTGTCTGCGGATGATTATATATATATATATATATATAATTGTGTGTGTGTGTATACAAGTATATATATGTGTGTGTATGCATGTGCGTGTGTGTGTGTCTGCGTAATTGCATATATTTTATCCTTATTCCTTAATTTCAAATGTATGAAGATTGTTATGGTAAAATAAGGAAGACGTAATCTAAAAAGAGAAATAATAGTATATCGACCGATATTCTATGAGGAGAACAAACCATTGATAATTACAAAGAAGTTCAATAGAATTCCCAGCATAATTCATGAAAGAAAATCAAAACACAGAGCAACATTAGAATAACAAAAAGAAAAATACATTTAGGCTTGTCATGAACATATTCGAGAAATATTAAAAGGGCACTTCTTCTATGTGCCTGGGACCCTTCAAGGTGTTAGCGTAAATGGTTCACCAGAATTTCGGTTGTTTTCAGCTCTTTGTAAATTGTGTGTATAAGAGTCGGGCCAGAGATAGGACGAGAACAGTGCCGTGGAACACTGGAACAAGGAACGCCATATTTATGATTAGGATGCTCTCTGAAAGGGCAATACAACTGAAGAAGGACTTATACCTATGTTTTATTGATTATGCAAAGGCGTTTGACAAAATACGCCACAAAGAATTAATGGAGATGCTTGGCAGCCTCGACATATTTGGGAAAGTCATAAGAGTAATCAAGAATATTTACTGGCAGCAAACTGCCTACATACGGACAAGTAACGAATTTAGCAATTATACTAAGATTGAAAGGGGCGTAAGACAAGGATGCGTCTTTTCACCGGATCTAGTTAACTTATACAGCGAGACTATTCTGAAAACCCTAGAAGTTATGCCTGGATTTTTCATCGGAGGACACACTTTAAACAATATAAGGTACGCAGATGATACAGTGCTGATAGCAGACACAGAAAGAAAACTACAAAATCTCTTAGAGAAGGTAGCTGAGGAGAATGACAAGAATGGACTACAAATAAACTGCAAGAAAACCGAATTCGTGGTCATCAGCAAAAAGGGCCGCCCAAAATGCCAATTACAGGTGAGGGACTCTAAAATCAAGCAGATACAGAAATTTAAATACCTAGAAAGAGTTCTAACAGAAAACAGAAAGTGCGACACTGAGATCCGAAGACGAATTGCATTGCGAAAGAAGTATTCCAGAAGTTGAGTAAAGTATTAAGGAACAGGAAAATTTCCCTAAAAACAAAGTACTGGATTGCCATGTGATGTCGGTTCTTCAATATGGCAGTGAATGTTGGACAATATCTTCGAAGATGAAAGAAAAACTTGAAGCAGCTGAAATGTGGTTCTACAAAAGGATGCTATGGATAACATGGACCGAGCATGTGAGCAATGACGAGGTTTTGGAAAGGATGGAGATGAAAAGGAAATTAATACTGAGCATCAGGAAGAGAAAACTAAAGTTTCTGGGACATACAATGAGGAAGGAGGGCCTGGATAACGTGACACTAACAGGCCAGATAGATGGGAAAAAGGAGACAGAGGAAAGCAGCGGATAACATATTTGAAAACCCTGATCAGGTGGATGACAGAACAAGGGTTGCATGATGCAGTAGAAGAGAGCGTGCTTAGGTACAGAGAGATGTAGAAAGCCATGATCGCCTACGTCCTGAAAGGACATAGCACATCAAAGAAAAAGCCCCCTTCTGGCAACTATTTACACAAGCTTGTTAGGTGGGTCATACACGCTTTTTATCTGTCCCTCTTGCTGTCGATTTGTTCTGTGTGCATCAAAGCTTTACTCATTATGCTTCGCAGAAAATTTAACTGCCCCTTTCTCATGTTGAGCACATGCATATACATATATATATACTTGTACATAATATATATATATATATATATATATTTAGTGTATCGAGGCAGCAAATAATTTTCTAAACATATGCTGTTAAATATAAGAGACAATGAATGTCTTATGTTTAATCACGAGCCGTTCTAAACGTCGTATTTTGGCTTTGATTTCAGTTGAAAATAAAGACAAAAATTCACCAACATTTGGATAATTATTTATTGATTTGCTTCTAAGCTTTCGGCCCACATGAGCCATCTTCAGAGAGGTTATTTAGACTGAAATACAATAACATACACCATCACCGACGATTTTATTTTGTGTTGACATAAAACTCCGCTTGGCAACGGCAATAGTTACCAAAAATAATAAACGCAGTTCTCAAATTTGCAATGCGGTTTTATGACGTCACACCGCCTGATAGTGTGAAATGACAATAAAACCATGTAGTCAAATGCAATATAATGTGTTATGTCCGGATTTAATGTTAGAGAATTTGTCTTTATTTTCAACTGAAATTAAAGCCAATATATATATATATATATATATTAACATTGTCATTGCTCACAAGATTGGTCCATGGTATTCTTGGCATCCTTCTGTAGAACCACATTTCTGTTACTTCAAGTTTCTTTTTCATCTGTGAGAGAATGTCCAGCATGCTTTGATGACTAAGTAAACCTGGCTACGTCTCTTGAAACGAACCGCTAATCAGTGGTTAACTGCGGTATGAAAAGGCTAGTAAACCTTAAAACAAAACTGATCTCATTTAACCACCATCGACAAACGTTCCTGCCCGCCATAGGCATGGCTGATGCTAGTCTTCGGAGAATAACGCACTCGAATTTTTTATCTAACTTTTTCAACCGACTTGAAGTCGAACGATAACATCGAATCTATAGCTGCGTCTACTGCTTGAAAGGTTGGGTCACTGTGCCAGGCCAGAAGAGTTTTTGAGTTAGAGTTGATCTTGCACATTTATAAATCTACTATTCGTCCGTGCATTAAATACTGTTGTCATATCTGGTTGGGTGCTCATACAATTCATCTCGAGGTTCTTGACAAAATCCAAACAAGGATCTGCAATGTAATCGATCCTCACCTGGCATCTAGACTTCAGTCACATTCTCAACGACGTGACTTCTCTCTGTCTTTTATACAAATATTTTCATGCAAAATAACCAGTTTTTTTCTAGTGATCCAATCACATGAATTTAAGCGCGCTACCAGGTTGGCATTTAGGTCCCACCCTTTTTTACCGTTGAATAGTTAAATGTTACCTCCACTTCTCCTCCTACAGTTTCTTTTCTCGCACTTCCTACCTGGGGAACACCCTTCCGTATACTTTCTTCCCTGATAGCTACAATCTCCAAAAACTTTAACGTGACGTGAATTGCAGTCTTCTATCTTGTTGAATCCTATTCAGCTTTCTGCTTTTCCTCAATACTGCCTGAATTCAATATTTTCTCTCACTATAAGAAGAAAAGATACGTAGAAGGAGTGATATTTTATAACAGTTCAGTATTCTGTTCTTCGTGATGTAAGACAAGTCGATTGACAATCTTGAAAAGTATTTGAAGCTGATGTTACGAGAAGTGGTAAAAATTATTGAGTCAGTCAGTCAGTCAGTCAGTCAGTTAAGTGCCATACGTGAAACACGCTTGGGCGATAATGTCTCTTTTCGAGACATAACTGACTGGGCAGAAGATTATCCCGCAGTAGGTTGCCATTGCTTTCTGCGGTAGACTGGTTGCCGACCAAGGCTATAGAACCCAATCTGTCCTATTATTTGACTCGTATTTAGAGGAGGAAGCGATGTATTATATTATTAAGTAGTAATTAGTGGGGGATCACTTTATTACTTCATAACAATATAAAACTGATCCCCCACTTCATGCCCAGTAGAAGCCTTAATCATGTTTCCAACTATTATATTCAGTCAGTCAGTTAAGTGCCATACGTGATACACGCTTGGGCGATCATGTCTCGGAAGAGGCAGACTGACTGGGCAGAAGATTATCCCGAAGTAGGTTGCCATTGCTTTCAGCGGTAGATTGGTTGCCGACCAAGGCTATAGAACCCAATCTGTCCTGTTATTTAACCCATAACTGGAAGGAATTGACGGATTAAATACCTTTCCCAAGGGTATTTGCGCGTAAGTGAATACAATGGATTCAGTTTGAATTCGAACTCGGCTCCCCGATTTCTCGTTCCGAGCCAATATCCACTGCACCACAACGCACAAATTATTGAGTACATTGGCTAATCATGAGCGCAACCAAACCAACATCTTTAAATGAACTTCGCAACGAGAAACATGTAATTTCAGTAAAACTTAGTCTGAAAGAGTAATTTTTAATGATAGATCTAAAGCTCCATTGTTCATAAATAGTGAAAATGTTTGGTGTTATGTTCTTGTTGGGAGAGAGAGGGAGTAAAGTTTCGGACAGTAAGAAGTTTATCTGAAGAACAAAGAAAAGTTTTAATATATTTTAACACATTTTGCGGATATTATTTGCAAACACGAATGTGCTTTTTTTTTGTTCTTTAGTGCATGGAATATAAAAGAAATATTTAAAAAAGAGAACATTACAATAGTTGCTCTCTCTTTCTTCGCAAATACTGTTTTCTCTACCCCTCTCTCTCTCCCCTCTCTCTCTCTCTCTCTCTCTCTCTCTCTCTCTCTCCAATATATCTCTACCCTCTAACAGTATTTATTTCTCTTTTTTCTAATTATTTTTTCTCGTAAAACACTCACTCTCCTAACACTGTCCCTGACTCCTTTCTCTCTCTCCCTTTTTCTTCTTCTTCTTTCTCTCTCCCCATCTCTCTGCCTCTCTCTCTCTCTCTCTCTCCTTAATATATCTCTACCCTCTAACAGTATTTATTTCTCTTTTTTCTAATTATTTTTTCTCGTAAAACACTCACTCTCCTAACACTGTCCCTGACTCCTTTCTCTCTCTCCCTTTTTCTTCTTCTTCTTTCTCTCTCTCCCCATCTCTCTGCCTCTCTCTCTCTCTCTCTCTCTCTCCAATATATCTCTACCCTCTAACAGTATTTATTTCTTTTTTCTAATTATTTTTTCTCGTAAAACACTCACTCTCCTAACACTGTCCCTGACTCCTTTCTCTTTCTCTCTCTTTCTTCTTCTTCTTCTTCTCTCTCTCTCTCTCTCTCTCTCTCTCTCTCTCTCTCTCTCTCTCTCTCTAGTAGCAATGTCTTTCTCTCTCCTAACACTTCCTCTATATCCATACTCTATCTTTTTTCTCAAACAGTATTTTCTTCTCTCTTTAACATACAGTGTTTTTCTCTCTCATAAATATGTCCGTCTCATTTTCTCAGTTACTCTCCCTCCTCAGCATTTCTTCTTCTCTTTCCTAACCGTGTTTCTCTCTCCTCACTGACAGTACTTCTATCTCTCTCCTAACTGTCTTTCGCTCTATATCTCTCACCTTCTCTCTACCTCATTTCTTTCTCTCACTTTATCCCCTAACGGTGGCATTTACGATCCTTTTGCGATAAAAGCCGGTGCCATTTATGTCCCTGATAGGTATCAGATACCGCAGATAAAATAAAGCGTGATGATTAGGAGGACAAAAGAAACAAGTCCAGGTGGTGAAATCAAAGATCATTTTGGACAATTAGATATTTCTTTTTTTTTTTCTTTTTTCTTTTCTTATCCAGAGAATCTTCTTTTGTTTTTTGTTTTTTTCTTTTTAGTTTTTTTTTTGGTTTTTTTTTTTTTGGTGATGTGGGGGGGGGGGGGTGTCTGATAATGCTTTTATTTCTCTTATTTCTGTTCCATACCCATTCATTCCCTTCTTCTCCGTTTTCTTTTCCTTCTTCTTCTTCTCGTTCTTCTCTTTCTTATCTTCTTTTTCTTTTACTTCTTCTTCTTCACCTTCTTATTTTTCTCTTTCTTCTTCTTCTTCTTCTTCTCCTCCTTCTTCTTTTCCTTCTTCTTTTCTCCTCCTTCTTCTTCTTTTTTCGTTTCCTACCTCTTCTTTTTTCATATTTTTCTTCTCCTTCTTATTTTTTCCTTCTTCTTTTTCTTTTCCTTTTTCTTTTTCTTTTCTTTCTTCTTACCTTTTTCTTCTCTTTCTTCTTTTCCCCTTCCTTATTTTTCTCTTTCTTTATCTTCTTATCCTTATGATTCTTCTTTTTCTGATTGTACTTTTCCTTCTTTTTATTTTTATTTTTTCCCATTTTTTCCTTCCTCTTCTTTCTTTATATTTTTCTTCAACTTCTCATTTTTCTTTTCCTTCTTCTTCTTATCCTTCTTTTTCCACTCTTTCTTCTTCTTTTTCTTCTTCTTTTTTCTTTCTTTTGTTTCTTCTTATTCTCTTTCTTCTTCTTGTTTTTATTTTTCTTATCCCCCTTCTCCTCGTCCTTCTTATTTTTCTTTTGCTTCCTTTCCTTTTTCGTATTTTTCTTCACCTTCTTATTTTTGTTTTCTTTCTTCTTCTTTTTCTTCTTCTTTTTCTTCTTCTTCTCCTCCTACTTCTTCTAATCCTTCTCCTACTTCTTCTTCTTCTTCTTCTACAATGGCCATCTTCCACTTTTTTAATTGTTCTTTTACAAATATCATATTTTCTAGAATTAACAGGTTTGCCATCTTTTTTCTTGTCCTACAAATATGTTGTTGTTGTTGTTCTTCTTCTTCTTTTCCTTCTTCTTCTTCTATAAAAAAATCTTCTTCTTCCTCTTCTTCACTTTTCTTTTACCCAGCTTTTTCCGTAATTCATTCTCTTTCTACAAAATAGTACTTTTTTATCTACCTTTTTATCTATTCTTATTCCTTCAGATTGTCTTACTCTTCTTCGTAGGCTTCTTTTTTTCCATTGTCTTCTACCGATGCTGTCTTTATTTTGTCCTGATCCCCTCTCCTTCCATTCCCCTACACAGAAATGAGTTTTCCTTTATTCACCCCCTCCACCGAGAGTAGTCTTCTTCCTCTTTTCTTTCGTCTTCACATACTCTCTCTCTTTCTCACTCACTCTCGCTCTTAAAACACTCACTCTCTCTCTTATTTTTTCTTCTTCTCTTTTTCTTCTTCTCATTCTTTTTCTTGTTCTTATTCTTCTCCTTCTTCTATTCTTTTTTATTCTTCTCCTCCTTCTACTTCTTCTTTCTCTTATTTTTCCTTCTTCTTCTTCTTCTCATTTTTCGCGTTCTTCTTTTTATCCTTCTTCTTCCTCTCCTTCCTTTCCTCTTCTTTTCTATTTTCTCTCTCTCTTTCTCTCTCTCTCTCTCTCTCTCTCTCTCTCTCTCAGACGGTAAAAAGTATTATGTTTTCAGGAAGAAATTAAATATTATGCTTGTATGGAAGAAAAAGATGAAAGAGAAGGCGGAAGAGAAGAACAATGAAATTCATTCTTAGAAAAAAAGAACAACCATATCTCATTGTTCTTTCCTTCCGTTATTCACCCTTCTCTGACAAGGATTATTTTTCTTCTTCTCTTCTTAAAACCATCATCTTTTTCTTACCCACCTTCTTCTTCTTCTTCTTCTTCTTCTTCTTCTTATCCTATGTGTCTTATCCTTTCAGGACGTAGGCGAACATGGCTTTCTACGTCTCCCTATCCCTGATGGCTCTTAGCACGCTTTCTCCTGTAACATCTCGCAGCCCCCGTTCTGTCATTCACCAGCTCAGGCCCTTCAAATATCTTATCCGCTGCTTTCCTCTTTATTTATTTCCCTGTATCTGGCCTGTTAGTATCAGGTTCTCCAAGCCCTCCTTCCTCATTGCATGTCCCAGGAACTTTAGTTGTCTCTTCCTGAGGCCCAATATTAATTTCCTTTTCGTTTCCATTCTTTCAAACACCTGATCGTTGCTTGCATGCTCAGTCCACGATATCCGCAGCATCTTTTTTCTACGGAACCAAAAATCAAATTTTTTTTCAAAATGTATCTGGAAACTCGAAATCTGCCTAGATTCACTCAATGTCGGACTTAAGAATATATTCAGCCAGTATGTAACTCTCTGCTGAGGTTGTCTCTTTTGCTGACGAAGTTTAATAAATTTGAAAAAGGACAATCCTTCATCAAACTCTAACGACCGGTGCTATAAAATCTTAAAGTACATTATCAAATAACAAAAAATATATCGCTTGAGTTCTTCCAACACAAGTACCAACAGAAAACATTAACACGTAACTTTTTAAATCATTTTCAATCTAAGCCATAGAAACAGAATTACACTTACAAATATCGACCTTCTCCTCTTTTCATCCTTCCTTTATATACATAAACGTTTTCTTGCATTTTTTCGAAGACTTTCTCCTCTTATTTCTCCACCTCTTCAGAGATCACTTTTCTTTTTCTCTTCCTTCTGCTTCTAAAAAAATATAATTTCTCTAATTTCCTCCTCCTCTAAGAAAGATTGTCTTTTCTCATTTTCTCCTCCTTATAGAAAGCTAGTCTTTTTCTTTTCTTCTTCCTCCTTCTTCTTCTCTTACTAAGATCGTTTTTTGTTCATTTTTCTAGTCTAACAAAGAGCGTATTTTTCTATTTCTTCTCCTTCTCTTACAAAGCTTGTTCTTTTGTCTTCCTTCTTTCTCTTCCTCTTTTAAAGATCATCTTTTTTCTTTTGTCTTCCCCACCCTTTTACAAAATTTGTTCCTTTTCTTTTCTTTATCTTCCACCTCTTTTAAAAACATTTTTTCTTTTCTTTTTTTTCTACTACACTAATCGCCTTTTACTTTTTTTCTTCCTCCTCATCTTGCAAAGATCAACTTTCTCTTTTCTTATTTCTCCTTTTCTTATCGTCTTTTTATTATCTTTTTCCTCCATTTCTTACAAAGATCGTTTTTTTCTTTTCTTCTTCCACATTTCTCTTTTTCTTTTTTCTCATAAAAATATCGTTTTTCCTTTCTTCTTCCCCCTGCTCTTAAAAGTTGTCTATTTTTCTTTTTTCTTCCTCTTCCACTAACAAAGAACATCTTTTTATTGTCATCTTTTCCCTTTCTTTTTTTACAAATACCGTCTTTCTCTTTTCTCATTCCTCCTTCTCGTACAAAAATTTCCTTTTTCTTTTTTCTCTTCTTCCTCATCATACATTTTTTTGTTTTCTTTTTCCTTCTCTTCATACAAAGAGTGTTTTTTTCTTCTTTCTCCTTCTCTTAAAAAGACCTTTTTTTTAATTTTTTCTCCTCTTCTTACAAACATCGTCTTTTTTTTCTACTTTATTCTCTTGCATAAATCGTCTTATTCCGTCTGTCTTTTTTTTTCTTTCATAAACGTCACCTTTTTCACACTTCCTTCCTTCTCTTTACAAAGATCATCTTTTTCTTCCCTCCTCCCTCCTCTTATCATTATAATCATTTTTTTGTTTTCATTTCGTTCTCCTTTTATAAACCTAATCTTTTTGCTTATCTTTCCTCTTCTATGTCTACAATAATCATCTCTTTCCTCTTTTCTTCCCTTACAAAAACCTACTTTTTCTCTCTCTCTCTTCTCATGAAACTTCATCTTTTCTGGTCCTGTTTTTCTCGTCTTCCTACAAAGCCTATCTCATTTTCTTCCCCCTATTTATCTCTTTTCTTCATCTACAAAATTAATCTTGCTTTTATTATTATCGTCCTTCTCCTACAAATTCCTTTTTTTATTTGTCTCTATGTCTCTTCCATTTCTTTTCTTCTTCATTCTTTCTTTTGGTCACACAATTTCTATCTCATTTTAAGGTTATTTTTGAGTTCTTTTCTCCAAATTCTATCGTCTACGTAAGAAATAATCCAAACCGATCACGATTCTTCCTGAATCAACCCCACCGCATCTGCCACCAAAGCCCCTTGTATTGCAAAGAAATGCTCTGAGATCTTTTTTATTTTTCTCTGCGTCTTCCCAATTGAATCGTACACATCCGCATAACGTTCTGAAAAGCTATTCACGGCTCGCTAAAGGGGAAGCACCGATTGATGCGTCTCCTTCCTGCTGAGGTTCCAAAGATACTTTTTTTACCGAATCCCCAGAGGATGAAGAGACAAATTCGTAGTGAAGAAAAACGCATATAATAAGGAGAAAATAAAAACCACCTGGCAAATTTTGGCTGCAGAGTACATCACGAAATTGTCAGTGTGAGGATCCAAAGGTCTTTTTCTTTCATTTGTTATTAAGTCACAAAAGAGATTTGACTGATTTTGGATCGGAGTAAGAACTATAATTTAATTACATCAGTAAACAGGTAGCTAAATTACACTATAGCTGAGGTGACTTTTGCTTATGTCAGAGTTCACCTAGTACAAAGCTCATGAGCCACTCAATGAAGAGGCTTATTGTTAAAGGAGAATGAAGTGCGTGATATGAATGTAAGAAAAGCATGTAGTATGTAAAAACGAAAGATAGATAGATAGATAGATAGATAGATAGATAGATAGATAGATAGATAGATAGATAGGCAGGCATGAAATACTTTGAACAGTTAAAAAGGTACGAACTGATTAGATAGATAGATAGATAGATAGATAGATAGATAGATAGATAGATAGACAGATAGATAGATAGATAGGCAGGCATGAAATACTTTGAACAGTTAAAAAGGTACGAACTGATTAGATAGATAGATAGATAGATAGATAGATAGATAGATAGATAGATAGATAGATAGATATGAAATAATTTGAACAGTTAAATAGGTACGAACTGGATAGATAGATAGATAGATAGATAGATAGATAGATAGATAGATAGATAGATAGATAGATAATGATTGGTGCATGATTTGAAGATGTTAAGATAATGGTGTTCAAGAAAGCATGCAAGCGTGAGCTTGTTGCACAATGTAGCAATTCTTGGGCAAAAGCTGTCTGATTGGAACCTTCTCCTTACATTTGAAATACGGATGAAATGACGGTGATTCGAACTTGTGGAAGTAACATATAAACAAAGGTCTGAGTTGGTGCAACTAAATAGAGCCCAGCTTGTCATTTACTATGGAAACAACGCTAGTGTAGATGATTCGTTTGTGTGGAAAAAGGCTGTAGAGTGGGAAATAAATAACCTCCACCAAGACTGATTTAACGATTTTGGACTCTAAGACTGGGAAGTATGCATTGGGCCGTCCTAGACCAGATGCGTAGTACTACCAGTCCTGACCTTCACGTGTATTACCCGCCAGGTCACGCACATTGTCATGAACCCTTTGTATTCCTTTGGTGCAATGTAAGTTCCACTGGAGCAGCTTCCTCCCACGAAACTTTGCCTTATGGAACCGACTCTCCGAGCACTACAATCTTAACCTATTCAAGAATAAGATTAACTAATATCTTTTAAGACATCACTCAATAAGTCCCGGGCCTGACATATAGATGTCGCCACCAATAAACAATCCATATAATTTTTATGAAGTACTAACCTTCAAATAGCACGTGATAAAATTTAGGCCCAATCAGATTATTACTTTACAATTTACAGTTAAGTGAAGCTACTATTGCAAATTTTCAAAACAGTGGAAAAATTTGAAATTCGTTTGTTGATAAAGAATTGCTTTCTGATGGATAAAATATTGTTCAAGCAAAGCAATGGCTTGATAAGTGTTAATCGGACTTTGCTCCGTCGGAAGCACAGATTAAGAGGTGGTATGCTGATTTTAACGAGGTCGTAGAGACACAAATGATGCTGAACGCTCAGGTCGCCCAAAATTGGCAGTTGTCTCGGAAAACACTAAAAAACTCCTCTAACTCGTTTTATCCGATCGTAAATTGAAGTTGTGTGAAATAGCAGAGTAGTTGAACATATCAGAAGGTAGTGTATTCACAATTTTGCATGAATATTTGTCACTGAGAAAGCTGTGTTCAAAGTGAGTGCCGTGTTTGCTCATAGTGAATCAAAAACCACAACGCGTCGACTATTCAGACCGTTGTTTGCAACTGTTTCAACGCAACAAGGAATTTTTGAACAAATATGTGACAATGGATAAAACATGGATCCACCACTTCACTTCAGAGTCAAATTGGCAGTCAGCTGAGTAGACAGCAGCAGGTGAAAACTGTCCAAAACGACCAGATACGCAAACATCAGTAGTATATTTTGGAATGCGTAAGGTATTTTGTTCATCGATTACCTTGAGAAAAGAAGAACCATTAATAGCAAATACTATATAATATTATTGTTGCTTTCGAAGCAAAAAATTGCAAAAAAGCGACCACAAATGAAAAATAAAATGCGATCTTTCACCAACACACCATATCACAAGTTGATTGCAACGATGGCAAAACTTCATGAATTTGATTTCAAATAGCTTCCGGATTCATCTTATTCTCCAGATCTGGCTCCCAGAGAATTCTATATGTTTGCAGACCCCAAAAAATGCTTTGGAGGAAGAGATTTGGCTCCAATGAAGAAGCAAAATCAGAAACTGAGGCGTATTTTGAGGCCAAAGAAAAATCATTCAACAAAATGGTATCAAATTGTTAGAGAAGCGTTGAAATCAGTGTATCATCTTAGAGAAGACTATGATCATGAATAAAGTCGAATTTTGCCTAAAATATGTTGTTTTATTGGTTAAGCCCGGGATTTATTGAGTGATGTGTCATGCATAAGCAGTGCCATTTAGACTATAATCCTCTAACTTGAGTGGCTTTCAGGCTTTGTTCAGGGTGAATTCACATTTTATTATCAAAATAATGCTTCGAAATTGTAAGCATGTATGTTCAAACAACATTTAACGCTTCATTCCCACTGATTAAGGATTAGTACTTTTTTCAACTTTAGTAATAAAACATTCAAGAAAATATAACAATGATTTCATTGTTATAAGGATTAGCGCGAATGCACACACCCCACGCAATTATTTTTAAATTACAAAATGAACAGAAATTTGCGCTAACAACCATCTCGCTATAATATGCTTTTTTTGCTACGATATGATATGAAATGCACTTTTTAATGCAAATCGGGTCATTGTGACGTACGGTAAGTCATAATTAACGTTGAACCAAGTAAACTTTGAATCTGAAACCTAGTTTTCTACTTACGGAATAGGCTCACTTACCTACCATTTTTGTGTTGGGTGGGGATCCAAATCATCTCTGAGTTGCGTCTCTATCCTCGAGGATAGAGTGCGGCTCAGTTGCATCTCTCTCCGAAGACTGGCATGCAATTGAGTCAAATTATACTGAGAGGTGCCCGGTTCCGGGGAACAGTGTCCCGAGGCCGCGCCACCCCATTGCACAAGAGGGGCCAGCGGAACCGGTGACTGAGGAGACTGGGCAATTTTCGTGCCTTGCCCGTACATGTTCGGGCTTCCAACATTAAACCTTGAACTTGTGTCGCATCAACTTCCTAGTGCGGAGGAAAAGATAAAAATCCTTACGGAATAGGCTTCTGCATTTTTACTTCCGTCTTAAGGTCGAGGTATTGTACTCGAGCGCGTTTGTTTGTTTATTTGTCTGCCGTAGTCAGAATGACTCAAGAATCACTGAATGGATTCTGATAAAATCATTAGAGATCATTAGCCTCGTTCTTAGCACGAACTGATTGGGTTTTGGGTTCGATCCGGTACGGAATACAGTTTTGGGGTTATTTTTCTCGTTTTATTAACAATATTTATTCTTTTACTTTTCAAATGCTAGATACCTTTCTAGATCACTTTAGATAATGAATTACTATCTCTCTTTCTTTAAGTGTGCATTTAATTTTGAAAGCGATCAAGTTCATTTTTTGTATTTTCATTCTTGAGAGCGGTCAAGTTCTTTTCAGTTATTCTTTCTCATTTTAATAATCATCTCTTGCTAATCGGTGAGATGTTGTCAGTATCACTTTGACAAAGGTTTGCGGTCTTTTACTGCTCTTTCCAGTTTTAAATTATTTATTTGCAAATAATCCTAAAATATATATATATATATATATATATATATATATATATATATATATACATTAGCGGGGACTTCTCGCATCCTTTTATTGAATAGGTACTAGATGTGCGTTGGGATAGAGTGGATATTGGCTCGGAACGAGAAGCCGAGGAGCCGAGTTCAAATTCCAGTTGAATCCATCACTTACGCGCAAATACCCTTGGGAAAGGTATTAATCCGTCTCTTCTTTCCAGTTATGGGTTAAATAGCGGGACAGATTGGGTTCTATAGCCTTGATCGGCAACCAGTCTACCGCAGAAAGCAATGGCAACCTACTGCGGGATAATCTTCTGCCCAGTCAGTCTTTCGAGACATGATCGCCCAAACGTGTATCACGTATGGCACTTTACTGACTGACTAGTGGAGTTAAAAAGAGAACTCTATCTGTCAGATTCTTGATCTTAAAAATGATCTTAAAAATCTCTTGCTAATCGGTGAGATGATGTCAGTATCACTTTGACAAAGGTTTGCGGTCTTTTACTGCTCTTTCTAGTTTTAAATTATTTATTTGCAAATAATCCTAATATATATATATATATATATATATATATATATATATATATATATATATATATAAATTAGCAGGGTCTTCTCGCATCCTTTTATTGGATGGGTACTAGTGGAGTTAAGAAGAGAACTCTATCTGTCAGATTCTTGATCTTAAAAATGACCGGAGTTGGAATTTCAGCAAAATTCTCATATGCTCAGTACTTAAAAATGACCGGAGTTGGAATTTCAGCAAAATTCTCATATGCTCAGTACTTAAAAATGACCGGAGTTGGAATTTCAGCAAAATTCTCATATGCTCAGTACTTAAAAATGACCGGAGTTGGAATTTCAGCAAAATTCTCATATGCTCAGTACTTAAAAATGACCGGAGTTGGAATTTCAGCAAAATTCTCATATGCTCAGTACTTAAAAATGACCGGAGTTGGAATTTCAGCAAAATTCTCATATGCTCGGTACTTAAAAACAACGATATGCATTCAGTTCTTCTGACTTATTAAGAAATTTATCTACAAAGGTCACCAGCGTTCTTACTCAAGACACAGGTATTCGTGCGATTCAGTTCTATTTCTCTGATGTTTCTTGAAAAGAAGAGTTTGGCACACCCAATAATAGATTATGAACGACTCAGAATGGTGCACTGACGAGCTCCAGGTTCAAAGGAATAACCAATATTTGTTCCCAAATTTAAAATCTTTGTTTGCCTTATCACAACGACTTCTGCAAAGTATCTGCGTTCTCAAGTGACGTGACATTAAACATTAAAAGAATATATATATATATATATATATATATATATATATATATATATATATATATATATATATATATAAAATTAAAGGGGTGGATTTAATAAGAAAGTAGACAGAAACGTATGTCTGTTGTTATTTTTAGATTTTGTGAAAAAACCTACTTCTTAACTACTTCTTATATATATATATATATATATATATATATATATATATATATTCTGCATCATTTTTCTTTTAGTCAATTCCCCCAAGCAAGGCAATAATGCCACTCAGTCGCAGTCTTGTATTGTTAGTGTAAGAGAATGAAAAAACTTCAGAGAGAACTGGTTACAGAATCCTGAAGAGTACATAAATGATAACATCCTTGACCTGTTCAAAAGGATTGTGAACCAGACTATAGGCGAATCTGTCTACTCCTAATGAGGAAAAATGAATAGATAGTAAATACATTTTCAGATTTTAAGAGAAGACGTTAGAAGTATAGAGGGAAATAGATTTCAGAAGGAACCGGAAACTCGATTTTAAACAGGAAAAAAAGGATAAAATCTTTCATCTATTCAGAAGACCGGAGATGTGTGTGGACCGGACGATAGACGAAACTATCTACTACTATATGGAAAGTGAATTCTTCCGAAATCTTTTCCGCATCACAGGTTATATTCTCCATAATTTTTTTTTATCATTTGTTTATTTTTACTTTTTTTTATTTTTGTTCATTTTATCTTTTTTTTTTCATTGGGTGATCAGTGATCCGAAACAAATTTTGGAAAGACTTGATCTCTCTCTCTCTCTCTCTCTCTCTCTCTCTCTCTCTCTCTCTCTCTCAGTTTTTGTATTTTTTTCATTTACTTCCTAAACCCCTTGAATGTCTGCTAAAATTTTCTGCCTCCTAAGTTGACTGTCTGCTCGTTCCTACGACACCCTCACACACACAGATATACACCTGAAACAAATGCTCATGAATTCTCATACGAACAATAAAAGTAGTCGCACAAGACACTGGTTACTATCATCGTATTCGACACTATTCTTTTTATTATTATTCTTATAAGTATTATTAGTATTCGAATGTCCTATTTAAAACCTTTCTACTACTACTACTACTACTACTACTACTACTACATCTACTCCTTTTATTTCAAGGTTTTTATTCAACTATGTGTGCTGTTTATTTAGTGTGAAGTCTGTGCCTTGTGATTTTTAGCGATTTCTTCAATGATTAATGGATATTAAAACAAAGTATTGAAAATAACATAATCGAAGGGAGGGAGAGAGAGAGAGAGGAAGATAAATAGAGTATAAAGTAGAAGACCTCGATATGGATAGAATAAGAGTTACGAGAAGGGGCGTGAGAGTGAGAAAACATGATAGAAAGTCTATGTGAATGAGAGATAGAGATGTAATACAGAGAAGTATGCGAAAAAGACAGCGAGAAAAGCAGAATGAGAGAGACAGAGAGAGTGAGAGATGGCATGTCAAAAGAATAAAAACAGAGAATTGAAGGGAAATATCTAGCTAGAGAAAGTGTTGAGAATTGGTAAAGAAGAAGACGAAAAAGAAGAAAACGAAGAGAAAAGAAGAAAAGAAGACGAAAAAGAAGAAAAGAAAAAGAAAGAGAAGAGCTTGAAAAAAGAAGTTGGAAGAAATATGAAAAAGCTCAGAAGAAAAATGTTTCAGAAGGAAGAGAAAACGAAGCAAATGAGAGCGATCAGAAAAAGAAAAGAAAGTTGCAAGAGTAGAAAGAAAAGGATAAAGAGAAGGAAGTGTAAAAGGAAGGCAGAAGAGAAGAAGGAAAAGAAGAAGGAGAGGAGGAAGAAAAAGAAATTGGAAGTAAAGAAGGAAATGTTGATTGAGAAGGAGAAGGAAATGGAAGAGAAAAAGGAAATTATAAGAGGAGATGGAAAAAGAAAATGGAGAGGAGAAAGCTTTATTTTTATTTTATTTTTTACTCATTTCTTCTACTTGTAATAACTTTTCTTCATTCTTCATTCTTCACTGACTGTGTGTGGTAATAAAAAAACAACACATCCCATCACTCCTCTCGCCTGTAACCATCCACCACAATAAAATAAATGTTCTTTATCACTGAAGCTAAATTAGTAAAATAAAACTTCTACTTAAAGTTGTTTCTATATTACACTGTTTTTAAAACATCCTTTGTCTTTTCCTTCTTTTCCTTCAAAAGCTTTATTCTTTTCTTTCTTTTCTTTTTCTTTTTCTTTTTTTTTTCTTTGGTTTTCTACTTTTTCTCTATTTTATCTTCCTCTCTCTCTCTCTCTCTCTCTCTCTCTCTTCGATTATGTTATTTTCAATACTTTGTTTTAATATCCATTAATCATTAAAGAAATCGCTAAAATTCACAAGGTACAGATTTCACACTAAATAAACTGCACACATAGTTGATTAAAAATATTGAAATAAAGTAAGTTCATATTTCTGTGTTGTTTTTTAACCCATCGTTTTATTTCATAATATTTAAATGTACAGCCTTTAAAAAATTTCTAAGTGTAGCGTGATATTATCATTTTTACTTAGGTGTGCTGTTGCTTAAAAGGGTTGAGAAACACTGCTCTAAACCACAACTTGTCAAATCTAGATCGTAGGGATTATAACATATAACCTTTGTGTTGCGATCATTGTTATGTTACGATTTGAATTTTTCAATTTTCGCCAAACTGTGGCCATCTGACTGTCTAAACAGTAAAAAAATTACTTACTCCAGTTTACTATCAAGAACTTATCGCTGTTATGACTGGATAAAACAAAATCAGTTGACAACTGTGAAGTATCCGGTTCGCCATTTTTTCTACAAATGTGCAGTCAACAAATAATAATGATAATAGTGGTCTGTAGTAATAGTAGCAGAATTTATCATGAATTTCTATTTGGCATTTTCTTCAATTTTTGGTCTAATTTCCCTTTTTGCATCGTCTAGATTCTCTTCCTTCTCCGCGTGTTGCTAACACATTCTTCATGAAAAGCTGCTTGCTTATTTATTTATTTATTTATTTATTTATTTATTTAACTCTTTGTGACAGTGAAATCCGAAGGCGCATTGAGGTAGTAAAGTATGCTTTTGAAAAGTTAAACAAAGTATTAAAAAGCAACAAAATAATTAGAATCAAAGAAAAGAGTACTGAACTGTTATGTAATATAGGTCCTCCTATATGGCAGGGAATATTGGACAATCTTCTCACATATGACGAAGAAACTTGAAGCAACAGAAACTTGGTTTTACAGAAAGGTGCTGAAAATAATGTTGGTTTTCAGAAATTTTTTAAAGAATAAAAACAAATACAAGAAAAGTGATACATACTTAACATCAGAAAAGGACAGTTGAAATTTCTAGGACACATAATAAAGAAAGAGAACTTAGAAAATTTGATACCAACAGGACAGAATGAAAGTCTAATGGACATAATAAAATAATACATTATCTACCAAGCAATTTAAGTAAATGGATGGCCGAACAGAGTTTACGAAAGATATCAAACAGACCCAAATTATTAAGAGCTACAAAGAACAGGAAATTGTAGAGAGCCATGATCACTAATGTTCTGACGACACTGCCTAAAAAGAAACAAATATATTAGCTTTCCTTTTCAAAAATCAGATCCCATTTAAAAGGAACAAGGTTTCAAGAAGTCGAGGGAATCTAATAGAATGCGACAAGTTGCTATCCCCCGAAAATAAGTTCTAGGAATGATTTCATCAATGGAAATGACACTTAATAAAGTGTCTTCAGAAAGGAAATACTTTTTATTTTAATCAATTCACCCCAAGCAAAGAGATAATGGCTCTAGCATGCAAGGGGCTACTAGAAGTGAAAGTGAATAAAAAAGATTTTAGGAGAAACCGGAAACCCAATCCAAAAAAGAAACAAGGAATACACCTTTTTTCCCTTTCAGAACACCGTGGAGGAGTGTGAACCTGACAATAGGCGAATCTTATCATAGGAGATTAAATACTGAATTAATATATGTTGTAGTTTTTTTTATAACACCGCCCCAATAATTTTGAATATGACCTCGTATATTTTACTGCTCTCTTACGTTGACTTTCATACAGTTTTTGTTTGTATTACATTTTTTATGTCGCTATTAAGAGGGACTCAGTTTCCTTGTATAAGTTTCCATTACGTAGTCATGCTCATGACGAATTTTCTGCTATTTCAATTACATTTATTCTGAAATAACCATATAATTGTTTTTCCGACGCTCGTCTTTTTGTCCTCTCATTTTTTTCTTTCTCTTTTACTTAATCAATACTCATCATTCTTTTTTCACGCACTTCTTCTTCTTCTTCTTTTACTTCTTCTTCTTCTTCTTCTTCTTCTTATTATTATTATTATTATTATTATTATTATTATTAATATTATTATTATTATTATTAATTTGGATTTTACTCCTTCCTTCATCTTCTCTTTTTACTTCTCTCTTTTTCTTCCGCCTTTTTTCATCTTTTACTCATTTCCCAACTTTTCGTCTTCTTCCGCTTTTCCGTCTTTTTCAACCTTTTTGTCTTTTTCCAACTTTCAGTCTTTTTTTCACTTTCCATCATTTTTCACTTTTCCGTCTTTTTTCACATCTCCGTTTTTTTTTTTTTCTACATTTCCGTTTTTTTCCGACTTTCAATCTTTTTCCACCTTTCGGTCTTTTCCGTATTTTTCCACCTTTTAGTATTTTTTTAACTTCTATCTGTTCCCACCTTTCCGTCCTTTCACACCTTTCCGTTTTTGTTTTCTTACCTTTCCTTCTATTTCCACCTTTCTGTCCTTTTTTGCTTTTCCGTTTTTCTTCACTTTGCCGTCTACACACCATTCATTCTTTTTTTTTTACCTTTTGTCTTTTTTCTCTTTTCCGTCTTTTCCTATCTTTCCATCGTTTTTTACTATTCCGTCTTTTTTTAACCTATCAGTCTTTTCCCATCTTTTCGTCTTTTTTCACTTCCCTCTTTTTTTTTTTTTTTTACTTTTCCCTCTTTTTCCCCTATTCCGTCTTTTTCCTTAGCTTCTTATTTCCTCTTTACTCATATCTTCTTTGTACTCCTTTCGTTCTTTTTCTTTTCTCCATTTCGCTTCTGATTACTTTATTTGAGTTTCTTTCATTTTTTTTTTTTTAACGTCTGTCCGTGTCTGTCGTTTCGCACCACTCGTTCAAGTATCTCGCAATGTTCAGGGAACAAATCTAAAGTAAAAACGGAAATAAGATTTTCCTTTAGTCCTACTTTTTTCTTTTATTTTTTGGCTTATTTTTACTTTAATACCTACCCCATCCACACCTAGTACCAATGTCGAAGAAAGCCAAAACGAAAAAAAAGCACCAAAGTCACCGATAAAAAAAAAAAAAAAAAAAAACAACTACAGAAGCACGTGTAAGGTTGAACACTTCCAACGATCGATCCCTGCTGGTAAAGAGATACGTGTTCCGATCGATTTCAAACTTTCTGAAGTCAGCAGTTAGTGTCGATTAGTGACATTTGCTAAAGACACGCACCAGGAAGAGAAAGCTTCGACGGCTTTTATTACCAGCCGTGGAAATAACGGCAGAAATAATTGCCACGGTTTTAATAGTTTTAACGGAACTACCACCAGAATTAATGGCGGCAAATATCCATAGCGTCTTGTTTCGTTGATTTTATCCGTCGCATCATGTATATGAAAGGTGCGATAGATAAATTGTCGTCTAACATTTACCAAAATGAAAACAACACTCACATCTCATTTTAACAGATATATTTACCAAAATGACACAAAAATATCTTGAAATACTAAAGTGCAAATCTATTCAATGAAATCGCTATTGATTTCAACAACGGTCTACAGAAGACTTCGGAATTCCTTGCAGCTCTTCTGGACGGTCTCCTTGTTTAAGCTAAAGAATGCTGCTATAATTCTTGCTCTCACTTCATCTTTGGGATTACAAGAAGGTTTTGTCGGTTTGTCTCTCAAAAGTAGCCTACACATAATAATCAGATTGGTTGCAGTTTGGGGAGTTGAGTGGCCAGATGTAAGAGATGGTGTGGTCGCCAAAATTGTCTGACAGCCATTACTCTTTTCTTCTGTTTGTTTGGCATGGTGCAGAGTCCTCTTTGCTAGACAAAGGATCATCCAGCAGCCACCCTCTTAATCTTGAGCGACACTATCTCTTCAATTGATGTTGGCTACCATGTTGAGTATGAGGACCTCACCAACAATTTTGACAGGAAAAATTAAATTCTGATAAAAGTAGAAAATAGTTCCCAACGGAATAAATGTCTAAAGGGTGCCTTAGTCGAAAGGTCATCTGCAGTAAATTTGCGCCTTGACGCCCACAAAATTTCAACATTCCTTGTGGATCGTCTAATATCACAGTGTGGCATATCTATTAATGACAATTACCAAAAATAGCAAACACAGTTCGTAAATTTGTAATGCGGTTCTATGACGTCACACCGCGTGAGAGATCGAAATGATAGAATTGTTGCTTAGCAAAGTTTTATATCAACAGAAGATAGAATGGTCTTTGATGGTGGATGTTTTTATGTTAAAGTCCTTGTAACCTCTCTGAAGATGGCTCATGTGAGCCGAAAGTTGAGAACCAAAATAATAAAACATTATCCAAATGTTGAACAATTTTTGTCTTTATTTTCACCTGAAATTAAAGCCAAAATACGATATTTAGAACGGCTCATGATTAAACATAATAGACATTCATTGTCTCTTATATTTAACAATATATGTTTAGAAAAAATATATATATATATTATTTTCTGAATATATATATATATATATATATATATATATATATATATATAATTATTTAATTACTCAACTTTTGGTCAGAAATAAATTAGACCAGTTAATACAGTTATATTAAAAAGTGTTGAATACAATTATATTGTAGAACTTTTGAATATTTTTCGTTTGTAAACAAGTTATTATCTGGTGTCTTCAGGCGATTTACAATGTCATTTTATTGAACACGTTTGAATACAACTGTATAAACTGTTCTAATTTGATTATTACCCAAAATTAAGTTATTAAATATAAATGTATATATATATATATATATATATAGTCATCCGCAGACAGATCTGTTTCGCTGTATCACAGCTCATCAATACGGTTAGACTCCGATTTCTTTTAACCCAGGATTGAAACCCGACCAGATTGGCATCAGTCGGCGATTCTACCTCTGGGCTATGGGCGTTCGGTAGAAGAAGGCAGACTTTTTAGCGTGTATATTGTCATTATACCCGCCCAATAGCCAGAGTGCTCTTATCCATTACTGAATGAGCGATTCGAACATGCCAGAGTAGCTACTGTTTTTCAAAGTCTACCATTCTTCCAGAGTGCGCAATCAGGGTGTGAGAGCGTGTCAGAACGTATTCAGAAATTATAACATGGATATCTTATAATATCACTTCAACAGTATTTATTTTGTTTCGACATTCCATGTGTCTTGTCAAGTGATATGGTTTATTTCAAATATATATATATATATATATATATATATATATATATATATACTCTAGAAAAAGTTTAGATATTCTACAATTTTATGGGTAATACGTATTTCTCGTCAGACCCAAATAATACAACAGTTAATATTCAAAATAATCCATAATCTTTTCTGGATTATTTTGAATATTAACTTTTGTATCATTTACGTCTGACGAGCAGCAGGTTTGTCAGCGAAATACGTATTACCCTTGAAATTGTAGAATATCTAAAAAAAAATAGATTATATTACTCTGTAAAATTAAATAAATAAATTTAAAATTGAGTTCTTTTGAGTTCGTCTCTATCGGAATTTACCTGACTAAGATACCAAATAGTCTACGTTATATATATATATATATATATATATATATATATATAGGCATCCGCAGACAGATCTGTTTCGCTGTATCACAGCTCATCAGTACAGTTAGACTCCGATTGCTTTTTAACCCAGAATTGAAACACGACCGAATTGGCGTCGGTCGGCGATTCTACTTCTGGGCTATGGGCGTTCGGTAGAAGAAGGCAGACTTATATATATATATATATATATATATATTCTGAAAAGCAATCCTACTAATAACAAGGCAAAACAATGAAATGTATAAATCATAAATTATTATTTTACAATCTTCTATTCTTAAAGGAAACTTTATAGTATCATTCGTATCTCGTTCGCCAAGGTTCATTTTCAGCGACATCGGCCATTTATAGTAACAACGTAACAATAATTATCATCAAGAAAGAAATACAAAATAGATTCCAACTGTTCCTGTTATGCTTCCAATAAAGAACTACTATGAAATGTACAAAATATATTTTGAAAGAAAATTGTTCTCTGAAATTGATTTTTCAAAGCACACAAATATATTTTCTTGTCCGGACATAAATAATAAAAGAACATGTATAAACTTACACCGAACAATTACAAACGGTAATTGTTACTCTGTAAGATTAATCGATATAACAGAAAAGAGGCAGATCTCTACACTTTTTCCCACTGTGGGGAAAAAAAAGAAAAATTTATGTTAAAGTCTTCCCCTGGGTCCAATAATTATGAATATAAAATTCGAGAGCTCTACATGAAAGCGAACTGGCGTATGTAGCTAACAAAACAAATTATGTATGTCGATACCAAAGTAGATAAAACCTTCAATGAGGACTGTGCTCCTCACCGTAGAATATTGACTACCAAGGAGATTGCAGCTGAACAGTTATTACGACTATAGAAACGAAGAAAAGAGTGCTAGACTTCTACGTGATGTCAGTTCTTCAATACGACAGTGAATGCTGGACAATATCATCGAAAATGAGGACAAAACTGGAAGCGGCCGAAATGTGGTGCTACAGAAGGATGCTACGGATATCGTGGACTGAGCATGCAAGCAATGATGAGGTGTTGGAAAGAATGGCAACCAGAAGGAAATTGATGCTGAGCATCAGGAAGAGACAACTGAAGTTCCTGGGACATGCAATTAGGAAAGACAGCCTGGAGAACCTGATACTGACTAGTCAGATAGTAGGAAGGAGAGACAGAGGAAGGCAGCGGATAATATATTTACAGGGTCTGATCAGGTGGATGACAGAACGGGGGTTGCCAGGAGCAACAGGCTCAAACATACTAAGAGCCACAAGGGATAGGGAGACGTGGAGAACCATGATCGCCTACGTCCTGAAGGGACAGAACACATAGAAAAAGAAGAAGAAGAAGGGTGCTTTTAAGGAGCTCCAAAGCGAAGCTGCTCTCCTTTAACCATCATAGAGAAACTTTCTTTTTGGCTGACTCTAGAGAGCAAGACATTTTGCCTCCTTGGCCTTACACTCTTATATGATATCAAATGGAATGACGACATCGAATCCATGGCCGCATGTACTGCTAGGAAGTTTGGTCATTGTGTCGTGGCTTACGGCCTATCATGCTGAATACACCGGTTCTCACTCGATCACCGAAGTTAATCAACGTTGAGCCTGGTCAGTACTTAGATGGGTGACCACTTGGGAATACCAGGTGCTGTAAGCGTATAGTGACGAATGTGCGTTGTGGTGCAGTGGATATCGGTGAGCCGAGTTAGAATTCCAGTTGAATACCCTGCATTCACTTAAGCACTGGTACCACTGGGAAAGGTATTAATCTGTCCCTTCCCTCCAGTTATGTGTTAAATAACAAGGGTAGGACTTGGGGACCCTGCCCTTAAAAACAAATCCCAATGAATCTTGATATTCGAAAAGAAAAACGTTGTAAAAATAAAATAACCATAACCAAAAATCATTGGTTATGACCTTAAATGATCCCATAAGGTTTGATAGGTCGTTAAACCTTGAAGCAAACAAACAAACATTGTGTCGTGCCAGGAAGTTTTTCTTGTTAGAATTTATTTTGCATTTTTATAAAGCTACTATTCGTTCATGCATTGAATACTGTTGCCATATCTGGTCGGATGCACCTGCTATTCCTCTTGAAGTTCTCGACAAAATCCAGACAGGAATCTGCAACGTAATCGACCCTGACTGAGCAGCTCGACTCCAATTATTTTCTACAAGTATTTTCAATGCAACTGTTCTGGCGATTTTTTTTCTGTTTCCCCGGCCACAGTCATTTACTCTTGCTACTAGATTGGCATCTAGGTCCCACTTTTTACTTTCAAAATAGTTAAACGCAACTTCTACTCTGTTTATTTTCTCGCGCTTTCTATTAGTGGAACTCACTTCCATTCGTTTGCTTCCCTGATAGCTACAATCTCCAAAAGTTTAAATTCAACGTCAAAAACTGTCAATTAACCACCACAGACAACCGCACCCCCCTCCCATTAGCATGGAACAGGCTTGCCTCCCAGAGAGTAAATCAATACGCCTGCTTGGCCTGACACTCTCAGCGGAACTCAAGTGGAATGACTACGTCGAATCCATTGCTAAATTCGCAACTATGAAAGTCGGCTCTCTGTGCAAGGCCCGGAAATTCTTTCCGCCTGAATCTATCCTGCAATTATAAAAATCCACCATCCGCCCGGGTATTGAGTACTGCTGCCACATCTGGTCGGGTGCCCCTTCTATTCTCCTCGGGGTCCTTGACAAAATACAGCGAAGAATCTGTAATGTGATTGATACCGACTTGGCTGACCGCCTGCAGTATCTCTCTCACCGGCGTGACGTGGCTTCCCTGTGCCTCTTCTATAAATACTATCATGGCTTCTGCTCTGATGAACTTAAATCACTGGTGCCCCCTAGATGTGAATTTGCACGAGATACTAGATTGGCAACTAGGTCCTACCCTTTTACAGTGAAACCGATGAAATGTAACCGCAATTTCTACTCCAACAGCTTCTTTCCTCGCACTTCCAGCCTGTGGAATTCCCTAACGCATGCTTGCTTCCCCGACGGCTACAACCTCCAGGAGTTTAAATGTAAGGTCAATAGACACCTCCTAACACACTAACTCACTCCCACTCTCTCCAACTCTCTCCCTATGTACATCCTAAGTCGTCTATCACCATGCTTCTGATATTTCCTATACCCAATCCCTCTATGTAACCCCCTGCGCTATAGTGGCAGTGGAATGCCTTGCTTGGGGTGACACGATTAAAAAAAAAATTCCCATCTTCTAACTACTTCCTACCGCTCCATTTTTTATTCTTCCTTCGTCATCACCAGTACCTCGTTTTTCTTTCACTGTAACCTCTTGTGCACCAATGGCGGTCCTGACTTGCTTGAGGTGAAATAATTATTTTAAAAAATCTGACGTAATCGTTTCCATCCTGAATATCTTATACTTGTTGCCTCGGACTAGACTAGCAATACTTAGTAAATATCTATTAGTCCGTAATCAAATTTTCGCAATACATAGCGACTGAATATGGTCACTGAACCTTAAGAAAAGGTGACATCTCAACCCGTCTTCCTTTAATTTTTCAGTGTATTGTAATGTGCGTTGTTGTGCATTGGATATCAGCTCGGAACGAGAAATCGAGGAGCCAAGTTCGAATTCCAGCTGAATTCATTGCATTCAATTACGCGCAAATACCCTTGGGAAAGGTATTAATCCGTCTCTTCCTTCCAGTTTTGAGTTAAATAACAGGGCAGATTGGGTTCTATAGCCTTGGTTGGCAACCAGTCTACAGCAGAAAGCAATGGCAACCTACGCATATTGGAACGCCTATTGACTACACCTATTGCATAAGCCTACGCCTAAGCATACTACATCCAACTATGACGAGTACCGGTCCATTACGACTACTTACTAGATTGTCCTACCCGGTTACATATGCCAAAAGCGCTTAGCTACTTCTAATATATATATATATATATATATATATATATATATATATATATATATATCCCTTTATCAATTTACAACTATGTTATGAGGAAGAATGCCACACTAATGACATTTCGACCTTGATGCAGAGCCCTGATGTTTGGCGTGATAGACTCATGAATGCCCGGGATAGCTCAACCAAACCAACTCCTCTTTCCTCATTACTAGGTGTTCAGAGCAGTAGAAAACATCCGACTAAATGACTGCTCTATGGATCTATCTCTGATATGTTTACAATCTTACGCGAACGCAGAATGCGCTTTGCATGACACTCCTATCGAGCAAAGCTAAACATTGCGAGTGAATTACTGCTCTGGACACCTAGCCAAGGTGCAAAACGTGTTAGTCGCCCAACAGTCACCTACATTGACAACTATGTTATGACAAGAATGCCATACTAACTAATAACATTCCGAAATTGACGCAGGGCCATGATGTTTAGCGTGATAGACTCATCAATGTCCGAGGTAGATCGACCGAATGAATAATATAAATACTGTTCCCAAGTGGACAGATTAAAGACAGCATTTGATAAAAGACTTTCAGAATTGGACAATCGAAAGGGTACCATCTTTCAGCAGGACAACACCAGCCTTCACGTTTCTTTGCAAAACCGGCAGTAATTAGAACGGCTTACCTGAGATATTCTACTGGGTTAGTATTCACCGGAATTTGCGTTTTCGGATTAACTCATATTTTAACCTATGCAATTTTTTTTTTTATTTGAAGAACTTCAATTCTTTAGAAACCTTTAAAATTCACTTAGACCAATTCATCATCGTGAAAGATACCAAGTTCTGGGAGGATGGAACCAGGAAGGAAGCTCAAAGATAGAGAAGGATGGTGGAACAAAATGGTGACACATGCGTGGTTGAGTAAATCTATGTATAAATATCTAATGTATTTGAAATTCAATTAAGACCTTTGTTTTGACCTAGTAGATTAATAACGATAAGTAACGTCGAAACTGTTATCGATTGACTTATCATTTGAGTCTTTTACTCTGTTTTGCATAGGCTTTTATAGGAATTAAATAACTTATGTAGACAATGTCAGGTAAAATATTGGTAATTTTCTAAGAGACTTTTATCACTTTTAAATGAGTGTAGAGTAACTAGATTTACCGAGATAAATAAATGATTCTTTTATCATTGAAAATGTGTTCCCCGAGCAATACTTTTATCATTCTTAAATCGTTTTTCTATTATGAAAAGAAAATTTAATAAGCTTCACCCAATCAGAACAGAGTGTGGCCCTTTGCCTCACAATAACTGATGTTAGAATGTGCAGAGAAAGCCTTTAGTTTTATTTTAGTCTCACGTTGTTTTTCAACTTAGCTTATTTGTAAAAAATGTCACAAGCCCAAGAAAACAAGGTCAGATAATATTTCAAAATCAAAATAGATTATAGTTTTTAAACAAGGATTCATTCAGAAAGGTTTGCCTAAGTTTATTGTCACTGATAATCCCATTTTTATTGGTTTTCAATTCATTTCTCTCCTTAATGGAACAGAGTAATGCTTGTACATTTACCAATATATATATATTCACGGACACGCACACACCACCAGATAAATCAGATAGATAAAACAACAGTAATGAAACTGATCCTCTTCAGTCCGGTCAAAGAGTCAAGGGAACGGTCAGATCACACTAAGATAAACCACACATACAAGCAGACTGATATCATCAGACCAAAAAGGCCCCAACTAGAATACACACACACACACACACACACACACACACAGCAGCAGCAGCAGCAGCAGCATCAGACAGCCAGCCATGAATAGCCATTCTTTGAAAGGCCAAAACAAACTCGGACAGACAAAAGCTTCTCTGCCATTCTGAAGATGAGATTTTGATCGCGAAATATTAATCTTTAATAAATAGGTAATACCCAAACACTTCTTTACCTTCCTTTATTTTACTCAACGCATTGTGACAGCCTTCAAGACTTAACCTATATATATATATATATATATATATATATATATATATATATATATATATATATATATATATATTATAGTCATCCGCAGACAGATATATGGTGGCTCAAAAGTAGGTGGAACTAAGAAATCTATTGAGATCAAATCAGGTGAACCAATCAATTGGACTTCTTCGGCCAATTAATTTCTCGGAAAATATTTCATCAAGATGTTGTGGTCTAGTGGATATCGACTCGGAACGAGAAATCGGAGAGCCGAGTTCGAATTCCAGTTGAATTCCTTGCGTTCACTTATGCACAAATACCCTTGGTAAAAGTATCCCTCTAGTTATGGGTTAAATAACAGGACAAATTGGGTTCTATAGCCTTAGCTGGCAACCAGTCCACCACAGAAAGTAATGGCAACCTACTGTGGGATAATATTCTGCCCAGTCAGTTATGTCTCTTTCAAGACATGATCGCTCATGCGTGTATCACGTATGGCACTTAACTGACTGACTGCCTCATGGACTGCTTTTGAATAGTGTGGTAGGCCTTATTTTGTTGGAACCAATACACAAACTTATACTATATATATATATATATATATATATATTTACACAGAGAGAGAGAGAGAGAGAGAGAGATTATATATACAGTTAAATTTACTAATACAATTATTACATTGACAATTAAATTTTATTGTCTACAATAATAGAAATGCACTTAAATTTTATCAATTCAGGTTGTGAAACTGTTGTCAATCACAATATACATAGCTTTAAAGTCGACCCCTAACGTTTCAACACACATTTTTACACAATTCTCTTTGTATGATACTTTCTTGAAAAGCATCTCTTACAAGTAACTAAAAATTCTTCGTTTTCGACTACAGACTTTTTCCTTGATTACTCCCAGAAAGAAAAAAATCATTGGAATTAAGTCAGATTAACGTAATGTAAAGGGGCCCCATCCTTTTAAAAAAACGAACGATATTTTAATAATATAATCGATACCTACCTCTCACCACTTTACACACACCCAAACACACACACACACACACACACACACACACACACACACACATCTATATATATAGTACTGTGCAAAAATATTAGGACAAGAACTATTTTATCTTATATGAGGCATATTGACAGAAAATAAACAATTTAATTAAAGTAATTTTATTTGATTTACTCAACAAATGCATTAACAAGAAAAATACTTGTTACAAAATAAATTTAATACTAAGTATAATAGCCATTTGTTTTGTTCACAGCCTTCATTCTGTCAGACCTTGACATGACAAGCTTCTTCAATATATCTAAAACCATCTCCTGCCAAGCAGCTTGTATTTGTTTCCAAAGTGTGTCTTGCAAAGTCATTAGATTTATCATTTTTTTATCCATAATTTCACATGTTCAATAGAGTAACCTCAAAATAACTTGTTTAATAGAAAATAGGAAAAATTAAATATAACTTCTTTTTAATACATTTCTTTTACACCTAGTTCTAAATAATCAATATTTATTAGCAATTTATATGGCTTTTCACCCTGTATTTGAATTTCAGTGAGGTTTTAGGAAAATCACCCTGTGCTAATACTTTTGCACACTACCGGTAGTGTGCAAAGGTGTTAAGGGGTGATTTTAAATTTTATTTGGATGCCTCATAAAAGATAAAATACTTCTTGTCCTAATACTTTTGCACAGTACTATATATATATATCGCCCTTTTTTCAAGCTATGATGTCTAGGACAACGTGGATAATTTGAACACCGTCAGCTCTTTTCTTGTGGGGTCTTGCTGAAAGATCCGGTAATGACTTTAAATACACATTTTCCTGATTTTTCTAAGAATCCATATCTTCTCTGTTTTCGTATCCAAATGTAAACAATTACAATTTATTTACGAAATTTATGAACTCCGACATATTTTTCAATCCATTTATTTAAACATTATTTTCATGAATACTCGTTTTTCAGAATATGAAACAGTATATCTATTTATATCAACTGGCCTGAATAATCGACAAATTTTGTTAGAAAAATATGCGTCTTCTAAGACACATCAAACAATTGACGGTTTCCGCTAGGGAACTCTGGTTTGAAGGACGCATTGGTAAACAGCATTTATTTTTATCTATCTGCATTTATAGGCGTTACCAATTAAACTCAGCGCAACCATCAAAGGATGAAACGTTTTCGCGGATTTTGAAAAAGGTCTTTATTTTTGTATTTCAAATTCGTGAATTTCTTTTACTCATTTTGAATCTTGAAAGAAATCAATAGATAAAATTCCCTATTTTTATTCCGTGCTGTTAAATGTGTTAAAATTACCGACTTAGCGGTTCGACTCCAGCCACTTCGGCGAAGGAAGCATTCCAGAAGTTGAGTAAGGTATTAAGAAACAGGACTTCAATATGGCAGTGAATGCTAGACAATATCATCAAAGTTTCAGGAAAAACTTGAAGCACCTACAGAAGGATGCTGCGAATATCATGAATCGAGCATGTGAGCAATGATGAGGTGCTAGAAATGATGGAAACGAAAAGGAAAATTAATACTGAGCATCAGGAAGACACTGCCGAAGTTCCTGGGACACGAAATGAGGAAGGAGGGCTTGGAGAACCTGATACTAACAGGCTAGATGATAGAGGGAAAAGAGACAGGGGGGAAGCAACGGATAACATATTTGAAAGACCTAATCAGGTGGATTACGGAGCGAGGATTGCCTCGTGTGACAGGAGAGAGCGTGCTCAGAGCCACCAGGGATAGGGAAACGTGGAAAGGCATGATCGCCTACGTCCTGAAGCGACAGGGCATATAAAAGACTTTATAAAAATTGAGATGTAGTAAAAAGGGGTACTGTTTCATATACTCGGCGGGGCGGCAGGAAACCCCTACACCAGCCCTGTGAGATAGAATCGCAATAACGAATAATTTATGAAAGTAATTTAATGAATCTCATTCTTTGAAATGTACACTCTCAAATTTGTCTGTCTGTGTGTGTGTGTCCGTTACCTATAGACTCCGAAACGGCTGAACCGATTTTCTTGAAAATTTACACAGTTGTACTATAAGGGTCTGCGAGTGTTCTTAGCTAGGTTTTGTGTCGAGGTACCCCCAATAAATATCGATAATCGAAAACATCGGGTTATAGAAGGAGTGGTCCGATTTTAATAAAATTTGATACACTCATATACAAAAACATAAGAAACGATATTCAGAAGTTTCAAGGTTGAAGTTCTTACAATAGTTCAGAAAATCGATAACATATATATATATATATATATATATATATATAAGGCAAGATGTTTGTGTGTGTGTCTGTTTATTTGCCTGTATGTCTGTATTTTTTTCAGCCCTTTTATTTTAGTTTTTGCTTCGGGTTTGGCTCTAAGTAGGTATAATTGTATTTCTTAGTCTCAGCCATGATACCATTTACTCAGCGGACTTATTTAGCCTTCAAGATTCAGTTTACGACGAAAAAAACTCATTTGATATCGATACCAGGAAATCAAAATTTGACTTACATTCATTCATTTTTCTTTCAGTCTACGTTTTCGCTTTAACTGGAAACAACTATTGCTTTTTATTCTTTCGGGCCAACGTCCAAAGAGTCTGAGCTCCAGGATCATGGATTAGTTTTAAAGCTTTCATTACACCCGAGCAACGCCGGGCTATACTGCTAGTAAGATATAACACCAGACTGTCCGTAGCCTTCGTTCGGTGGCTGTAACCACTCGGCTAACAAGTAAACTCAGCAGAAACTGGTAGTGATGCAAATAATGATAGTATTCGATAGCAGTTCCCGCTTTAATGATTGTAGCGATGACATCTTGGCGCATTTTGAATAATTATGGAGTTTGTTGCTTTTCTCTCTTTGAATGTTCTTTCTTGTATCAAAAGCATCGTTAACAATCGTACCATTTGCTGAGATAGTCTCGTCTTTTTGTAACAATAACGTTATCGACTAAAATATCAAGGATGCAAATGGAAATAGAATCACAAGCAGATTGGTGGAGACGGCGAAGAAGTGTCAGGGAGGAAGGAGGAGGAGTAAAAGTGCGGAGTGAGTAGTGGCTGGAAGAGGAGAGATAGAATGTGTCGTTGTTGTACGAGTGTTATTTTTACTGCCTTTACTATTCTCAAGAGTTAGAGTGGTAGCTCTGCAAAATGGAATTTGCGAACAGGGTTCAAATTCTGACGGAGACTGTTTAAGAAACAAACTTTTTTTTTAATCGTATCACCCCGAGCAAAGCGGTAATGCCACTGATGTGCAGGGGGCTACATAAGAGTAAAAAGATTAAGTAGAAGAGAGTGAAGAGGAAAACGAACCATTTAGAAAGGAGCAAGAGAAGGATGGGAATACAGGCGTGATGACAGTTGCAAAGGTGGAGAGAAAGGAAAGGATATACAGAGTGGTGAAGAAAGAACTAGAGTCAAGTGGTTTAGAGATGCATATTGACATTGCATTTAAATTCCTGGAGGTTGTAGCCGTCAGGAAAGCAAGAACATGGAAGCGAGTTGTTTCTCAACTGGGATTGCTCGGAACACTAAGGGTTCCGAAAACTTCGCTGGGAATTCCGCGAAAAATAATGATGAATAGGCAAACGAATTTTTGAGAAATTTATGTTTAACTAGCACTATAGCCCGGCGTTGCTCGGGTGTAATGAAAGCGTTTATATATATATATATATATATATATATATATAGAATTATAATATATATATATATATATATATATATATATATATATATATATATATATATATTATATATTATATATATATATAAATAGAAATATATATATATATATATATATATATATATATATTAACAATTTTCTGCGCTATTGTAAGAACTGCAACCTTGAAACTTCTGAATATCGTTTTTATGTCTTTGTCTATGAGTGTATCAAATTTGATTTAAATTGGACCACTCCTTCTATAACCTGATTTTTTCGATTATCGATTTTCGATATTTATCGCGGGTACCTCGACGCAAAACATAGCTAAGAACACTCACAGATGCTTATAGTACAACTGTGTAAATTATCAAGAAAATCAGTTCAGCCGTTTCGGTGTCTATAGGTAACGGACACACACACAGAGATACACACACACAAAGTTCAATTTATAAATAAGTTTAGATTTTATATTCGTAATTTTAATTTTGAGAGGATGTGCGTTGTGGTGCATTGCATATCGACTCGGAACGAGAAATCGGGGAGCCGAGTTCGAATTCCAGCCGAATTCATTGCATTCACTTACGCGCAAATACTCTTGGGAAAGATACTAATCAGTCTATTCCTTCCAGTTATGGGTTAAATAACAGGACAGATTGGGTTCTATAGCCTTGGTCGGCAACCAGTCTACCGCAGAAAGCAATAGCGACCTACTGCGGGATAATCTTCTGCCCAGTCAGTCATGTCTCTTTCGAGACATGATCGCCCAAGCGTGTATCACATATGGCACTTAACTGACTGAATGTTAATATACACGTATGCCATATTGTTGGAAATTCTTTGATCATTATAAAAAAAGTGTTCAGCCTCTTGTATTAATTAAAATTATAATAATGATAGGGAATCTATTTACTCCCATGATTACTTCATATTACTAACTCCGCTGGAAGACCTAATGAAGGTCATGGTGTTTTTTTATGTCTACATTTCATGATTTGTTCTTCACACTAACGTTAAATGGACAAAGTTCTTCTTAGTGTGTGGTCTGTACTTATTAAGACAATTTTTGATATTTCTCTTAAGCTGGGATTTCCAGGAGTTTTTCAATGTGCTGTTGTGTTCCTTTTTTATCATTCCAAGCGCACCTACTATAACTGGTACTATTCTTGCTTTCAGCTTCCAAATTTTTATTTTTCATATCTAAGGTCTTTATACTTATAGTCTTTTTTTTTCAAATTTCTTGGTTGCTATGATGTTACAATCCGCTGGACAAGACAGTTTCAATTAGTACTCAATTTTTTTTTCGTTTTTTCACAATAATTTTCGACCTATTTGCTTCAAGTTTCCTGTCTGTGAAGATGGTGTAATCCCATTATTATCATTATTATTATGTCATTTTTCATCATATTTCGATTTCTGCTTTGGTCTCACTACCAACCAAGTTTGCGGGGAGACCTAAGGCAGGGCGTGGCGTGTTATTATGGCCCCATTTCATGTTTTTCTATCTACCCCATCATCCCTAGCATTACATAGATAAAGTTTTCCTTAGTGTGTGGGCTGTACTTAATAAGACAATTTTTTGTATATCTCTTAAGCTGGGGTTTCCAGGGATTCTTTCAATGTGTTGTTTTGTTCCATTTTTTATCATTCCAAGTGCACCTACTATCACTGGCACAACTCTTGTTTTCAATTTCCACATTTTTTCTATTTCAATTTCTAGGTCTTTATATTTTGACAGTTTTTCAAATTCCTTGATTGCTATGTTACAATCCGCTGGACAAGCCATATCAATTAATAGACAAGTTTTCTCCTTCTGGTTTTTAACAATAATGTCTGGCCTGTTTGCTTCAATTTTTCTGCCTGTGTAGATGGTGTAATCCCATAGAATGGTTACATCTTCTATTTCTGTAACCGGTGCTGGGTGATGTTCATACCAGTGTTTGCCTACAGCTTTTCCATAATGTTTGCATATTGCCCAATGTAAATATTGCCCAACTCTATCGTGGCGATTTTTATATTCATTTGGGGCAAGCACAGAACAGCCTGAGATTAGGTGGTCTATTGTTTCTTGGTGTCATTATTATTATTATTATTATTATTATTATTATTATTATTATTATTATTATTATTATTTGTTTTCTATTCAGTACAATCCTTACCAAAGTATTATCTTTGCCGGATAATGCTAATAATATATTCATTTTCTTGACAGAAATTCCGATGCTAAGTGAGACTTGTAGAACATTTTTATTTTCTTTACACAGATAATACCTGAGTAGATGAACAGGGTACATAGTGCAATTTTTTATCTATATATATATAAGTCAATCTGTGAGTTTGTGCGTGACTGTAATCTATGCACGCCTACATTTTTAAGCTACGCCATTCAAACTTTCTAGGGACACATATCTACAGGAAAGCCAGGTCGACACATACTTTTTGAGTTCAGCAATTTTCTCTTACGCCATTTTGGCCAATGGAGCCGATTGTTTATATTTTCTCCGTGAAACATCTAAGATCTAAGATGATTGCTAGATTACGTCACAGAAATCAAATCACACTTGTCAAACGCGACTAAAAAAGAATGAGCCTTTATATTTAAGTTTTATTCCGGCGTCTTAAAAATTCATTTGGTCAACAAAAAATGTGAATATTTTTCCCCGTTATTTTGAAACAAAAGAAATATTTTTAAAAAAGTGTTTTTTCAAACAAAAACAAAATATGTAAAAATAAAGTGCCAATGGTTAATTTAATTATTTAAGTCTTTTTTTTTTTCAAATTTAATATTTCATAACTCAGAAAATAAAATTTAAAAAAATAAACCTTTTTTTTCGCTAAATATTTAATGCAGGAAATCAATTAATGTAACTTTTCCTCTAAAATTAAATGTCTACATTTTTAAATATTCTTCAAAAATTTCTGAAATTCATTTAGTCAACAAAAACTGTAAATGTTTCCCCCCGTAATTTTGAAACAAAAACAAACGCAATGTTGTTTACAATGTCACACAAAACATCAAATCACGTTTACGCAAAACAAAAGAAAACAGATTTTTTAATGGAATTTTTGAACAATTTTTAAAGACCAATTTTTTATAAAATGTTTTTTTATATAACTAAGTTTTAAAGTAAGCTGGCGACTACAATCGCTCGGAAATCGCAACACGCTGTATTAAACATCTAATTAAAGATGTTCTGAGTTGCACGGGCAACGCCGGGCTATGATGCTAGTCTCTTCTAAACAGGGTGTTTTCTTAATATTTCAGACCAGTGTTCTCTGGAAACCTAGAGGTCACTCTGAATTCCGCGGATAACACTACTAAATAGGCTAATGCAATTTTTAGCCATTGTTTATGAATTTTATATTGATAATTTTACTACAGACTTACACCATACTTTTGGGAGATTCTTGCTTTCTATAAATCATAAAGATATTGGCTATTTAATATAGGTTATTTGTTTATTTTTGTGTGTATTTACTGATGTTTTTGCGAATGAAACCCCCTCTTAAACGAGCAATATGATTTTCCTTCTTGCCTTGCTAATAAATTTTACAAAAAGATCATTTCTTCTTAAAACAGTTATCCAAAAATATATTGTTTTCTACATGAACTACTATAAAAATATGAAAGAGATAGATATTAATAGCTGTATATATTTTCTTTTACGCGTGTGTTTCCTGGGGCATGAAAAATATTCAAAAGGTTTTCCCAAGTGTAAAAAGGTTAAGAAAAACTCTGGTTTAGTTGAATTAATTTGAATATTCATTTTGGCCTCGGATTTCCTTCATCTTATTTTTGCGATGTGACTTGGGCTAGCACCTGATATTTTTATATCATTTTACACAATGCAAAGCAATAAAATTCACTACGATAGAAGGGATTACTAAGGGTGAGAGAAATAGAAAGATTAAAAGAACAGGTTTTAAAAAACAGCAGATGGTTATTGACACTGCATTTAATTTTTGAAAATCATATTAAAGCAAGAAACAAGATGTACAGAATCGGAAATGTAAGAGAAAAATATTAGCATAGAACTTATGGTTACAACCTGCAATTACAACTGAAATACGAGTAAAACCACGCTACTCTTAAATTCTTAATGCCTCTTTCTAGAGTGACTGCTGTGACTTGATACTGAAAAAATGGTGTGATCGGAAAGCAACCCATTTCCTGAAAAATCGAATTCGGCTAAAACTGTTAAAGGAATAATTCTGATTTATTCATTTACTTCAACAGAAAGACAATTGGCTATTACTTGATTTTGCTAATCGTGAAAGTAAACAGTGCCATATACAGGCTGGGAGATATGTTATACAACCAAGAAAATTTCAGTTTACCACATCAACGAAAATGATGATTCAAAAATATTTCTTTTCATTTAATTCTATGAGCATTGCTCTTCAATTTGCCAGGTTCCTACACAATATGATCCCCAATGGATTTAACTACCTTCTGAAGACGCTTAAAAAAAAGAAGTGACCTAGGCACGCACAGATTTCTGGTTGATTTCTGCCCGTGCACAAAAGAGAGCGCGCTTCAGGCCATCCAGGTTTTTGTATTTTTTTGCAAAACTATTTGACACTAGGATGGACCATACTGAGTAGTTCGTAGGGTTTAAATCTGGTGATGATGAATCTTTTTTAATGAATCGCTTTTGCACGACTCTTGTGTCTTTAGTGACGTGTACGTTGTTTATACATGCAGTTCAAAATCTAAGGCTTCCAAACGACCAATAGTTTAGCAGAAGCCTGTAAAATATAAGGAAAACATGAATACAACCTCAAAATTAAATTAAGAGGACAGTAATATACTGAAAATAAAGCCCTTTACAAAACATAATCTCCATTTTGTAAGACTTCTCCTTGTAACTTAACTAGCTAACAAGCAAAACAGATAATCTTGTATGTAGCTTGAACTTGTTCATTCTATCAGTTTAATTAGGAAAATTCTTGCATCAATAATCACAGCCCACACTCGTTCCAAACCAAAATATTTTAATCAAGACTGATCAGTCATGGATAAGAATGTCAACTCAAAATTCTTTAAATTGTCTTGACTAATTACTGGGTTATTTACTCTTTCATCTTGTTTAATGAGCATCATTGTATACTGTTACATAATGGTTGCTTTTTAACACAGCTTTCCAAGTCGAATACATTTTGATCATTACCGAATATCAAGGAAGAATAAAAATATACTTCTTTACAGACTAGATTTCGCTTACTCTCTATTGAAACCAAGTATCAATTGCTGGAGAGCTTTTGCTCAACCCTGTTACATTTTATCACTTTTTTGTTTCTTTGCTAAATATTTCTTGACCTTTAAAGTCGTTTGCGTGTAATAAAAATAATAGTTTATTTCAATATCTTTTCGGAGAACTGAATTCATAACCTTTGATGTTTTTATTGTTACCAGAACGTTTCAGCCGATCAATTTTGCAAACACCTTCAGATTCATAGTCCGTAAGACAAAAAACCGATTCTATATTTAACAAAGCTGACCAGAAGAAAAGAAATGATGGCGAATATGACGAGCGTTTCGATTAATGTTAAGGAATGCGATTTGTAGTGCAGTGGATATCGGCTCGGAACGAGAAATCGGGGAACCGAGTTCAAATTCCAGTTGAATTCATTGCATTCACTTACGCGCAAATACCCTTGGGAAAGGTATTAATCCGTCTCTTCCTTCCAGTTATGGGTTAAATAACAGGACAGATTGGGTTCTATAGTCTTGGCTGGCAACCAATCTACCGCAGAAAGCAATGACAACCTACTGCGGGAATAATCTTCTGCCCAGTCAGTCATGTCTCTTTCGAGACATGATCGCCCAAGCGTGTTTCACGTATGGCACTTAACTGATTGAATGCGATCCACTCGAACGATACCGCTGTCACCAACACATTTGTGCTACAGGTGATTCAATATGCTGAAATTACATGCCCCGTGTTCTTTAATTTTCCAGTCATCTATTATATGAAGTTCATCCGAGTAATTATAATAGCAATTTGTGCTGATTCCTCTTCATATGAGGCCCTTACGGCCATATCACGTTGTATACACTGGTTATCGCTCGATCACCGAAGTTAAGCAACGTTGAGTTTGGTCAATACTTAGATGGGTCACTGCTTCGGAATACCAGGTGCTGTAAACGTTTAGTGACTGGTGTGCGTTGTGGTGCAGTGGATATCGGCTCGGAAAGAGAAATCGGTGAGCCGAGTTCGAATTCCAGTTGAATACCCTCCATTCACTTAAGCACTGGTACCCTTGGGAAAGGTATTAATCCGTCCCTTCCCTCCAGTTATGGGTTAAATAACAGGGTAGGACTTGGGGACCCTGCCCTTAAAAATGAATCTTGATAATCGAAAAAAAAATATTAGTAGACACAAAAACTTATATAAAAAACAACAATAAATTGTTGAAAGAAAAAGGTATTACCAGCAATAAATAAATAAATAAAAATTTACTTGCCAATAAATGACCCGCCAAGGTTGATATGCCATAAAACAAAACCAATCATATGAGGCCTCCGTTGTATCTCTATCCGAGGACAGACAAGCAATTGAGAAGAATTATACTGATAGGTAGCTGGTCCACGGGAACAGTGTCTCGAAACAGTGGGGTAGATTGGTGGTCGCCATCGGGGCCAACGCGACCGGCGGTTGCAGGGACTGGGCCATTTTGTACCCTTGCCGAGGCGCACGCGTTTGAGGTTCTCACATTGAATCTCGACTTTGTATCGCATCTTGCTCTTATGGGTAAATATTTATGGGAGGCTTGTCAATTCATACCTTTGTCCCTTAACCTTAGAGAAGACTTAAAAACTCTTAAAATGGTGATGGACGTTCACTTAAATTATAGAGAACCATACATTATATCTTCTTGCAAGTGATGTTTATCTTTGCCTCTGACTTCCCTTGACTACCTTTCGTAGAAGATTTGTAGTTTTATTTCCGTGTCTGCTATCAACACTGTGTCATCTGCATCAATTTATAAATCTAAAAATCAAAATAGTTAAATGCAACCACCTCTTCTATTCTAACAGCTTCTCTGTCTGCAGTGAATAACATTTTCTAACCGTGGTTAGGGGGTGAAATAAACAGCGACATATTTTTCTTCTCGATAAAATGAAAAAAAAAGGTACGTTTCTTCTATAAACAATTAACGATTTGAGTTCAGCATATAAATTTGCACGGAATTAAGGATATTTTGGAAAGATTTGAAGGGGTAAAAGCCTTCGAGTCCCAAAACGAAAATTTACCCCTTTTCTCTTCCATTTTATTTCTTTATTTCTTTATTTATTTATTTATTTGTCTGTTCGTTACAAGAAAAAATAATAACTAAATGTAGTTAAAAGATAGCACACTTTTTGTTAATGTGGGTTCATTATATGGAGTTCCCTGACACGAAAATCCCTTCATCTTATAAAATATACATAAAAATAATGGTCTTTTCTGACATTAAAAAGTTCTCAACGTGACCCACTTCCCAAACATTTAATGAAATGACCAAAAATCGGAAATTATTTTAACTGCTTCTTCTACTCGAATAGTTTTTCTTTTGTATTTCCTGCCTGTGGAACCGAATTCCGTTAACTTTTTTCCCTGATAGATACAATCTCGAAAAATTGAAATGCAACGTCTTTCGCAATCCTCTATCTTCTTGAATCCCATTTATGTTTTAACCTTTCTTCGACACTCCCTGTACCCAGTCTTTTCTCTCACTGTAACCCCCTGCGCACTCGTGGTGGTCCCGCTTTGCTTGGGGTGAAATGATTTTAAAAAAGTTCCCAGCCTTTGTCACGCAGAGAAATTTTCAGCACTGCCTTGTATTTTATAGCATTTTTAGAGGAGACCTCCCTATCATTCATCTTTCCCGCGTGTTTGATTAGTGAGAAGGAAGTTTCATTCGAACAGCTTCTTCCTAAGAACAGCTATTTTATAGAATAGGTTTCCTAGAAAATGCTTCCCAATTACCACAGTTTTACCCACTTCAATTCCCTGGTCATACGTTATTTTACTTTCAATAACGTGGTTCTTGAGTGACTCTTCGATCTTGCATTGGTTGAACAACATTTAACAATAGCTATATTAATAAAGATTATTGGCAGTCAGAGATCTCGGACTGTCATTGACAGTTTGAGAGGATCGACCGCGTGCGTCAATCTTTCAGACTCTCTACCTTCGGGCGGAGAGGAACCCAGAAGGTAGACCCTCGTCTGGGGAAAAGCAGATTTTTTTGTCCTAGCTTACGGGGTCGGTTTTACCTACGTTAATTGGTCTTGTGCCGCATCTACCGCATGCGTCTACCCACGTGGGGAGGACATCAATGATTCGGAGTGCCATTGAAAGTCTGAGGGGATCGACTGCGTGTGTCAGTCTTTCAATTTGTTGAATTTTTCTGCCTTCGGAACAAGGACGAGGCACCGCCAAAAAATAGAGTCTCGTCTAGGGAAAAGCAGAATTTCGTAAATAATTCGGGATGTGATTGACGATTATTATCGGTCTGTACTCCCAGCGATGTACTCCCGAGGATGTGCGTTGGGGTACAGTGGATATTGGCTCGGAACAAGAAACCGGGGAGCCGAGTTCGAATTCCAGCTGAATCCATTGTATTCACTTATGCGCAAATACCCTTGGGAAAGGTATTAATCCGTCTATTCCTTCCAGTTATGGGTTAAATAGCAGGACAGATTGGGTTCTATAGCCTTGGTCGGCAACCAGTCTACCGCAGAAAGCAATGGCAACATACTGCGTGATAATCTTCTGCCCAGTCAGTCATGTCTGTTTCGAGACATGATCGCCCAAGAGTGTATCACGTATGGCACTTAAATGACTGACTGAATATAATAGTTGAAAACATGATTAAGGCTTCTACTGGGCATAAAGTGGGGGATCAGTTTTATATTGTTATGAAGTAATAGACTGATCCCCCACTAATTACTACTTAATAATATAATACATCTCTTCCTCCCTCTAGCTAGGAGTCAAATAATAAAACAGATTGGGTTCTATAGCCTTGGTCGGCAACCAGTCTACCGCAGAAAGCAATGGCAACCTACTGCGGGATAATCTTCTGCTCAGTCAGTCATGTCTCTTTCGAGACATGATCGCCCAAGCTTGTATAACGTATGGCACCTAAACTGACTGACTCCCTGCGACTCTAACAACTTAATATCTCCTCTCTTTCTAATTATTGTTGTTCTACCTTTGTATTTAATATCCATTAGCATTGGATATTGTGCTGCTGATACTTCAGCACAGATCATCTGATATCTTACCGCCACCTCAGCGATACAACAAAAAGTTCGGAGTCTACTGAAAGGTAATAATTAAGAATCTAATCTTACAGACTTATTTCTACTATAGAGCTTGACACTCACTGTGTGACTCAACATTATGATACTGTGCCCAAGCTGAATAACGTAACCGCAGGTTGGAAAGGGAAGACGGCAAGCCGGCTTCGAATTCCAGCCAAGTTCACTGCGTTCACTTTCGCACAAATACTTTTTGGGAAATGTATGACTCGTCTCTTCTCACCCGTCTATGGGTTAAATAGCAAGGTTGATATGGCTCTTTTACCTTGAGGTTGCAACCAATCTATGAGAAGGAGAAATTTGACTTCAAAAAAGATTGAACAAGAATAGGTTGTTTCAGGCTATCTTGCTTTAGACACACTTCTGCTGTTATGGCTACAGTACATGTGGTACGGATATGACCTCCGTCAATTACGGGACACGTTATGGTTTTAAAAAAAACTCGTGGTGTAAGTCCTTCAACACACTTATAGCCTGTATCAGAAATTAGTAATACGCTCCTCAGGGGCTAATTTGTTTTCATCAACTTTGGTTGCTTATTTCACCATCAGAGAAAGTAAAAAGGAAAATAATTATACATGAAAAAAAAAACAGAAAAAAATATTAATTTTTCATTCGGATATTTTGACATATTAATTTGATACCCATTCTCCGTAATTTTTTAAATACAGAAACACTGATCTCGACTTTAGTCACTTTTTCAACGATGTGGCGTGGCTTCCCTCTGTCTTTTCTACAGGTATTTTCATGACACCTGCTCTGACGAACTTTTTCCATAGTTTCGCAACTATATGAATTTAAGTGTGCCATTATATTAGCATCTAGGTCCTACCCGTTTATCGTTGATATAGCATCTAGGTCCCACCCATTTACCGTTGATAAAGCACATAGGTCCCACCCGTTTACCGTTGATATAGCAACTTTATCCCTAACCCTAACCCTACTCCAACAATTTATTTTCTCGCACCTCCGGTCTGCGGAACTGCCTTTCGTTTACTTGCTTCCCTGACAACTACAATCTTCAAAAATTTAAATACAGCGTCAAACGCTATCTTCCGTTTAGTTAAACCACGTTCATCTTTTGTCCTTTCTCCAATCCTCCCAAAACTAAGTTTTTTTGCTCTCTCTCTCTCTCTCTCTCTCTGTGTGTGTGTGTGTGTGTGTGTGTGTGTGTGTGTGTGCCTGCCTTAGTGAGATTTCCGCTTTGCCAGAGGGAAAATGATTTCTGTACCATTTCACCGACGTGACGTGGCTTCCCTCTATAAAAACAGTCATAGCAACTGCTTTTACGAGCATTTTTCACTGGTGCCCCGACCTTCTTCTTCTTCTGTGTGCCCTGTCCCTTCAGGACGTAGGCGATCAAGGCTCTCCACGTCTCCCTATACCCTGGTGGCTCTTAGTATATTTGCTCCTGTTACACCTCGCCACGCCCGTTCCGTCATCCACCTGATCAGCCCCTGCAAATATGTTATCCGCTGCCTTCCTCTCTTCCATCTGGCCTGTCAGTATCAAGTTCTCCAAGCTCTCCTTCCTCATTGCATGTCCCAGGAACTTCAGCTGTCTCTTCCTGATTGCCATTCTTTCCAACACCTTATCGTTAATTGCATGCTCAGTTCACGATATTTACAGCATCCTTCTGTCGAACCACATTTCCGCTGCTTCAAGTTTTGTCCTCATTTTCGATGATATTGTCCAGCATTCACTGCCGTATTGAAGAACTGACATCACATAGAAATCCAGCCCTCTTTTCTTTGTTTCTAGTGAAATTTTCCTGTGTGTTATTACTTTGCTCAGCTTCTGGAACGCGTCCTTTGCTATGCCAATTCGCCTTCGGATCTCTGTGTAGCACTTTCAATCTCCTATTAGAACACTTCCTAGTATTTACATGAATTTAAACGTGCTACTAAATTAACATCTATGTACCACCTGATTACTGTTGTGACAAAAATACAACCGACACTTATACTCTACTAGTATCTTTTCTCGCACCTCCCGCCTGTGGAACTCCCTCCCGTTTACTCGCTTCCCTGATATCTTCTACACTTTAAATGCAACGTCAATCGGTATTTTCTGTCTTCTTGAACCACGTTGACCTTTTTGTTCTTTCCTCAATAGTCTTTTCTTTCATTTTCGCTCCTTACATCCGCCTGCATACTAGTTGCATTTCCGGCTTGCTTGGAGTAAAATTATTTTTTTTTAAATTGTGCGGCTTGCGGTGGCAGCGTCAGACAAACTGTTTACTAGATGAGCCACGTCTCTAATTCCATGTTGCTGATGAAATGAAGGAAATGGAGAAACAAAGAATAAACAGTAAACGTCGTTGGATGGAGTGACAATTTCATTCGCGATCGTGTCGGTGGATTCATTGCAGATTTTTGTATTAAAAGATAATTTAATTGATGAGACGCGGGATTTTGGCGGGTATTTTTCGCCATAGAAAACATGGCTGCTCCTCGCAAAGGAGAGAGAGAGAGAGAGAGAAAGAGAGAGAGTATTGTTTGTTTCACGTGTTGTGGTGGAGAGGGAGGGATATTCTCGCTTCAATTTAGTTCTTTTTCCCGCACTTAGATTTTAAACATTTTTATATTGATTAATGTGTTTCTGTAGTTCGTCTTCGCCATTCAACGCTGCAACGAGTAGTAGTATCATTAAAAAATCAAAAGTCTTACTCGAAGCAAGAGTAGCAAAAACAGTAGTAGTACTAGTAGCAGTAAAGAGGAAGAAGATGAAGATGTCGGACGAAAGAAAGACAGACATAGTAGTAGGGCTAAAAATAGTAGCAATATAAAAGGAAGAAACTGCATTAATAGTAGCAACAATATAATAAGAAATAGGAGTATTAATAGCAGTAGTAGTATTAGTAATAATAGTAGCAACAGTATTAATAGTAGAAGTAGGAATAATAACAAAATAATAATAACAGGATTATTAATAGTAGTTTTTTTTTTTAATCATATCACCCCAAGCAAGGCGAAACGCCACTGATGCGCAGGGGGCTACGTAAGAGTGAAAAGATTGGAAAAGAGAAAGCCGGAAACCACATCCTAAACAGGGAACAAGGGATGAGCCTCTTCACCTGTTCGATAGACGTAGGTGGTGTGTGAACCGGGCGATAGTTTAGTCTATCTACTCCAATTGAAAAAAAAAATAAAATAAAATAAAAAAGAGCAAAAAGTTGTAGTATTATTAGTAGTAACGGTATTAGTATTAGTAACAGTACTATAAGAAGTTAGAATATTAATAGAAGTAGTCGTAGTAGTAATAGTATAATAAGAAACAGGTGCATTAATAGTAGTAGTTCTAGTATTATTAGAATTAGTTCTCGTATTATTAGAATTAGTTCTCGTATTATTAGAATTAGTTCTAGTATTATTAGAATTAGTTCTAGTATTATTAGAATTAGTTCTCGTATTATTAGAATTAGTTCTCGTATTATTAGAATTAGTTCTAGTATTATTAGAATTAGTTCTCGTATTATTAGAATTAGTTCTCGTATTATTAGAATTAGTTCTCGTATTATTAGAATTAGTTCTAGTATTATTAGAATTAGTTCTAGTATTATTAGAATTAGTTCTAGTATTATTAGAATTAGTACTAATGGCAGAGTCAGTAGTAGTAGTAAAAAATAAAAAGAAACAATAGTTGTGGTAGTTAAAATAGAAGAAAAAATAGGTTTGGTTTGTTTAAAAGCATATCGATCCTTGTGGGTCATTTAATGCCGAAATTGTATTCTTTTGAAGCTTTGACTAATTTTTTTTTGTGGGGATGGGGTTGTTTTTTTGTCGTTGTTTTTTTTTTTTCAAAAAATATATTGTAGGTAATTTTTTATTTTATTTTATTTTATTCATTTATTTATTCATTTATATATATATATGTAAATGTATTGCCGGTAAGCTTTTTTTCTAATGTATGTCTATACCTTCATGTTTTGAACCCTTTTTTTTTTTTTTTTTGGAAGTGGGGTACAATATTTCCCCATAGCTGGGATTCTAACAGGAGCTATCACCCTGGGTCAGGGTAAGTTTGGGAACAACAGCAATTGTGAGGTTGTTTCATACTTTTCAAAAACTTTCGTTCAGAGGCATTGCTGCCAGATATAGTTTATCGTCATACCCAGAACAGGAAACAATAAGAATGGGAAGAAATAAGAACGAGGAATAATAAGAATATTACTATTACCAGTAGTAGTCATACTAGTAGAAGCGGTAATATTCCTAAAAGAAGTACAGTTAATAGTATCAGTAAGGGAAACAGATGCAGAAATAGTCATATAAAATGGAAGAATCTAGAAAAATTAAAAGAAGAAAAAAAAAATTAAAAGAAGAAAAAAAACACTGAAACAAAAGCAAAATATCCAAGTCTCATTTGAAGATTAGTAACAACATTAGTAGTTGTAGAACCACAAGTACTGAAAGTGGTAGTAATAATATTACTAGTAGTATTATTAAAAACAGACACGTAAATAGTAACAAAAGTAGCATTGCAATTAGTATTATGTAATCTTCTCCATTATAATAAAGCCAATCATGTACTTATTTGTACATATATATATATATATATATATATATATATATATATATATATATATATATATATATATATATAAAGTAGAACCCTTGAAATTTGGTAAGTTAAATTCCAATAGAGAGAGACTCCAAAGAGAATTCAATGTTAAAATGTACTGCTAACTTTAACAGAGTATTATAATCAGGAAAAAAAATTAGATATTGTTACAAATCCATTAGTAATACGGTATTTCGCGGTTTCAGCCGCTTTTCAAAAACCAAATTCATACAACAGTGAATGTCTTAAATTTGTCCAAACGACGTCACGTAGTTTAGAAAAAGAATAAATATTAGAAAGAGAAAAGAGAGAGAAGGAAAGATAGAATAACAGAATGAGGAGAGGGGGTTAACTTGAGTTATTTGATTTTAGCCCTGGGCAACGTTTTTACGGCCATAATTATTAGGCAACATCAATGTTTTAACAAATGATGTATTTCATACTATTTTTTCAGTATTTATTGCCAAGTAAATAATTGTAAATGAAAATAGAATGGTTCTTTTGTTAATACTGCCCAATAACATGTGCATCAAATGAATTTAGAAATATTTAATAATTACCTATATTCCAGTTTCATCAATGAAGGAATGAAGAACATTTAGGGTGATTCGGATGAGTTCATGTTTGCTTTCTTGCCTTGTAAAATTTTGCAAAGTAATAATGACAAAAGAACCATTCTATTTTCATTTTGCTATAAGTACTAAAATAGTACGAAATACATCATTTCTTTTAAAAGTGGGGTGGCTTAATATTTATGGTCGGAAGTATATATATATATATATATATATATATATATATATATATATAACCAGTTATTGAACTTTACTACCAGTTATAAAAGCACTTGCTGCGTGTTTGCTCTTTAACAGTGCCTTATTATTATTTTTAAATTATTATGTTGTCAAGTAGTGAAGTATATATATATATATATATATATATACTTTCTTTTGTAATAAACTGTAATTTATACATGTTATAAACTATAATTAATAATGAATATATATATATATATATATATATATATATATATAATCTTCTCAATATATATATAATCTTCTCTTTTTTGCAATTTGTGACAGCAGAGGTACATCCGTATTTAAATAATTCTGTTAAATTTGTTTGTAATTAAACAACAAGTATTACTCTGAGGTCAATTCGAGAAGAGAAACATTGACGGCACTGCACGCAAAATATCATCAAAATTTTTTAACCTTTCTTATTATTCTCGTTGATTACTGCTGCACAGTTATTTGAATGTTGCAAAAGTTCCCAACACTATTTTTGCACGCGTTTAAATCTGAGAAGCGTTATAACAGTTTATTCAGTACATTTTTACTCATTCAATAGTATTGCGTCGTTTAGAAACCTTTTGAAAAATAATAGAATTGGTGGTACTGTGGTGGATAGGGAATTAAGAATTAAAATCAACTTTCTTCTTCATTTTTACAAAAAATTCTAAATGACGTGCGAAATCCTGGTTTTTCCCAAATAGAAAAAGATTGGCCATGTGCTTACAGAAAAAGTCGAAACCGGATTTCGCAAGTAGATGTTAAATTAATTTTCTGACCGATAGAATTTATTTGCAAAACTTGAAAGGACTTAGCGATCAAGAGCGAAAAATTTGAATGACTATAAATGACTTCGATCAGCGCCAGTTAGTAACAGATATAAGCAGAAGAGACGACAAGCTAAAATGTGACAAGGCGGCAGAAATTTCAAGTCGATCCGGACATAAAAGGTCATTCTCCTTCTTTCTCGTGTGCTGATTCCTTTTACTTCTCTATCCAAAGTCATTCCTACGAACAAACACTCATACATACATACATACATACATACATACATACGCATAAACTCTCTCCAACAACTTACTACTACGAACATTTCTTGATGCCATTAATTCATTACTTGTTTCTCATCGAACATTCTTCTTCTTACACATTTACGTTAATGTTCAACAAACAAAATTCCACTTATCTTTTCGGCCATCTGGTGAAAACGTACTGAATAATCTGGAAAAAACATGTAAGCTATAGTTTGGTTATGTATGACGCAAGGCCGAATTAATAAATATTAACCATCTCCCCACAGCAACACTAGATAGTTACATAGACACCCTCGTACCTCAACAGATAGATTACACGGTAACGGGTATCAACGAGAAGAGATAGATAGATAGATAGATAGATAGATAGATAACACACTGACACATATAAACGAGAAAATAGATAGCTAGACTCCGTGTACGACAAACTAAAGAAGGAGTATCTTGCTTTGGTCAATCGAGGTCAGACATTGTTTCAGGAAGACAATGCGAGGCCACACACTGCTAAGTTAACCAAAGAGAAGTACAAACAGATGGATGGTGTTGACATTTTTTCACACCCACCATTCAGTTCCGATGCTTCCATATCCTATTCCCCTCAATGACATTTCCTCTACGAGCAGAGGATGTACAATATTTAAACACTTTTAATGAAGTGAAGGAAACTTCTTTAAATTTTTTATTCAAATCCGGCGGACTGGTATCTGGGACAGATTCGGAAGCTCGTTGACAGCTAGCAGAATACTGTCAAGAATGCTTGATTTTATTTAAAAGAATAAATGTTGATGTTGCACATAGAAGAAGTTTTTGATAATAGCATAAACATTTTTTTTAATCATTTCACCCCGAGCAAGGCAGAAACGCCACTGATGTGCAGGGGGTTACATAAATGTAAAAAGATTAATTAGAAAAGAGTGAGGAGTACAAACTAGTTAGAAAGGAGCAATAGAAAGCTGAGAAAGCAGGTGCGATGACAGATACATAGGTGGGGAGAAAGGGAAGGTTATACGAGGGTGGGGAGAGAGCTAGAGTCCAGTGGTTAGTAGATGAGTATTGACTTTGCATTTAAATTTCTGGAGGTTGTAGCCGTCAGGAAAGCAAGAATACGGGAGCGAGTTCCACAGTCGGGAAGTGCGAGAGAAGAAGCTGCAGGAGTAGAATTGTCGTCTGCATTTGGCTTTAGTTTTCATAAAATTTAGGGTATTTTTAATCACTCTATGCTATTTTTAGCGAAAAAGTGGAGGTTGTTAGTTTTAGGGTATGTTATATTTACGGATTAAAGAGATCAATATTAGTGAAAGAGCATATGCAAATATAGATACAAAAGTGGATATTGAAGTCAACATCCCGAGGTGACATGGTTTGAGGATTTCGTTTAACATGAAACAGATTATCACCTCCGGGTGTTTCTTGAATGTCTACTTTACATATATATACCACTCCACTCTCATCAGTATTCGTATCCTTCTCTTACCCACTTCCTAATCCCCCTATAACCTGTGAGTCTTTCTCATAACTCTCCTCCTATGTAACCCCCTGCAAAACAGTAGCAGTAAAATGCCTTGCTTGGGGCGATATGATTAATATATATATATATATATATATATATATATATATATATATATATATTAATCATTTTGCCCCAAGCAAAGAGTTTTACTGCCACTGGTGCGCAAGAGGTTACAAGGGAGAAAAATGATGAGAAATGGTGACAGGTTATAGGGGGTCTTACTTCCGATTCACCATGAAATAACGTGTCTGTCTTAATTTTTCTTATATATATATATATATATATATATATATATATATATACACTACTGGCCATGATTATTAAACCACACCAGTTTTTTAAAAAAATGATGTATTTCATTCTACTTTTAGTATATATTGTCAAGTGGATCATTCTAAATGAATATAGAATGACTATTTTGTTAATACTGCAGAATAACATGTTTTGGTGTCAAGATTTTGTGCTCTCTTCCCCATGCTAGTCTCTTTTTCTTATTGGCTGTCCAAAGCAAAGGCTTTCTGGCTGTCTTGTAAAATTTTGCAAAGTAATAATAACGAAAGAACCATTCTATTTTCTTTCGAATTATCCACTTGGCAATAAATAATAAAAATAGTATGAAAAACTGGGGTGGCCTAATAATTATGGCCGGTGGCACGCACACACACACACACACACATATATATATATATATATATATATATATATATAAAAGGTATTATCTGTGCAATTATCGTGAAGTATGTATATATACATTATTCTGATAAAGTCATATATATTGTTATGCTAACTTCTCTGAAATGAGTAAACGTTAAAATACGTAACATCTAACAAGCATATTGCAAGTTTCTCAAAGAATAGTAATGGATTTTCTGTGTAAAATAACAACTACTCTATTTTCTCAAACATCATAGGAACATGACTGCAGTTGAGCATTTATGTTCATATCGAACAATGTTTTATATGAAAGTATGAATTATCAAAACTTAAAATCCATACATGAAGAATATTACATGAAATATTTATTAAAATCAAAACTAACTGTACATTTGCTTTGATGTGAACAATTTATTTTATGTCCGTAAACGAGTAAGTAAATATTGATTTAATTATTGAAACAGAAATTTTATTAACTTATGAACATTTATTAAACACAAAAGCGCATTTTTTAATCAATCTTACCACTAAAATGGTGACGAGTATTAAATTGCTTAAGTTTAAAGATAGCTTATGGTAGATGGCGCTGAGTTTCCATAGAGACTAGGTTACATTTGCCATTTGTGTACATTTGTGGCTATTCTCTTCAACGTTTAATGTGTATAGTAGTGCGTTATAGTAGGAGTTCTCTGTTTAACAATGGCAGGATCGTTAGCAGAAAGACATGATTTTTACATAAGGTAGAATAAATGTTAACGGACAGCTGCATCAGATTGCGAAGGCAGCCAAGTCCTTCAACCTTTGCTGCCGTTTATCATCAGGATGTTGAGACAGGATCCGTGGCGCCAGAAACTAACGATCGAGGAAGACCGAGATGAGCTCGTATGCCGGACCATACTTCTGTGCGAATGGTAACGGCAACACAGCTGCACGGATGTACCAGATTGCGTTTCCAGACCAACGGTAGCCGAGTCTTTCAATCTTTGCTGCCATTTATTATCAGGATGCCGAGAGAGGATCTGTGGTGCCAGAAATTATGAAGCAAGAATTGTATAGTGGATTGTACATTTAATAGCGTCTACCGTAAAATTTAAACTTAATAACTCAAAAATGAAGGATTGCTGAGATATATTTATATAGACTTGTATCCTTGTGACAAACCCGCTCCCAAATTTTGTAAAAATATTTTTGATACGCACTCTATACCGCTTATATATAACACGCTAAAATTTCCCCTCTCTTAGTCTATGCGCCTATGGCTTAGGGGTAGGTACTCCGACTACCACTAAATTGGGCTAGTTTTGATCCCGGCCAAAAGCAAGTAGAAACAAGCTTGTATGTGGATGAGAAATATATATATATATATATATATATATATATATAAGAGAGAGAGAGAGAGTAAAAATTGCCATTTTAGTCTGGAAAGAAATAAATCGGTATTCAATGTATATCAATGAAATAACACTGTGATATTATTTTTGACTTGTTAGTATTTCTGGATGATGTATTTACTTTGTTTGTTTCCACACTTTGTAATATTCCTAAACTGTCTGGATTTCACAGACATTATTCATTTTTGACTAGTTTTTTAATGAATTTATTTTTGTTGCTTCTTTACGCAGTGTCATAGTAAAAGACTTAATAGTCTTAAGTTGCCTGTATTTCTTATCTCTCTTTGAATGCGCATCTTCCATCCTAGGTAGATACGTTGTTCTTTTATCTTTTCTTGTATCAGATAGCTTTCTATAATATACCGATAATTGTTCTGCATCTCTTCTTCTGTGTGCCGTGTCCCTTTAGGAAGTTGGTGATCATAGCTCTCCACAATTCCCTGTCCTTTGTAAATCTTAATAAATTTTGTCTTTTTCTTATCTTGCCTAAACTCGGTTCAGCTATACATTTACCCAAAATTGCTAGGCATTCGTTGTTTGCCTTTGTTTATCTAGTCCTCAGTTTGACTTGTGTGCATCAAATTTTCTAAGCCCTCTTTCCTCATTATGTACACTAGAATTTTACTTTTGTTTTCATTTTCTCTCAAACCTCGTCGTTGCTCACATGTTCAGTCTGTAGAACTCTCAGAAATCTTCTGCATAATCAAATTTCCGTTGCTTCAAGTCTATTCTTCATCTACACTACCGGCTATAATTATTAGGCAACCCCATTTTTTTAAAAGAAATTATGTATTTCATACTATCTTTTGTATTTGTTGCCAAATGAAAATAGAATGGTTTTTCGTCATTATTACTTTGCAAAATTTTACAAGGCAAGCAAGCGAAAACGAACTCGTCCGAATCACCCTAATTTTTTTTTTATTCTTTCATTAATGAATCTGCAATATAGGTAATTATTAAATATTTATAAATTCATTTGATGCACACGTTATTGGGCAATATTAACAAAAGAACCATTCTATTTTCATTTGCAATTATTTACTTGGCAATAAATACTAAAAATAGTATGAAATACACCATTTTTTTAAACACTGGGTTTCCTAATAATTATGGCCAGTTGTGTAGGTGTAGATTCTTCAGCATTCAGTGACATATAAGAGAACCGATATCACGTAAGAGCTCAGTATTCTTTTCTTTGTTTTATATTTTTTTGTTTCTTAATACTCTTACCTTAGCTTTTGGAAAGCATCTTCCCTCTTTTAAAATACTTCCCAAATATTTAAATTGTATTTGTTTGATATTGGTATCTTCAATTAGAAAATCTATATACTTGGCTATTCATTTTTTTAATTTTCTATTGATCTTTCTTCTCGCTTTCCTCCATGAAATATTGTATGGTGTTCTTGCAGTTTCCTCTCTGTGATTTCAATCATCACTGTGTCATCTTCATATCTTATGATTTTAAGAAACCTTTTTAGCAAAGACAACAATGATACTAAAATTGGTCAAAAAAATCATTGTATACGATATATGATTCAAAAATAAAATAACAAATATCCATAATCGTGGAATATTTTCCGGATAAAATAGAAGAAAATAACTTAGGGTTGAGGAATGAGAAAGAAAAAAGGATTTCTTAACTAAAAACAGCCACACAGGTTGATGGAAATATATCGTATTTACGAAATGCTATATATTTGATTGGGTCAGTTGATCGTCACAAGTGTCACAAAAAATATTTTAAAAGATTGATTGTTCTTTTTAATAAACCCGTGAATTGATGAATCAGCAATTAATGAGAAAACAATATTTCCTTGTAAAAAGAAAATTTGTCCTCTAAAGTTCTAAAAACTTTTAGCATTGTAGCGAATACATATGTTAACAAATGCAGGAATTATGAAGTTCTGGCACTTACTTCTCCCCTCTTCGTCACTGACAAATAGTCGGTAAAATTTCCCTATTGGGGCTAATAACAGTACCTAATATGTTTGTGCAATGTAATACAAAAAAGCCTTTCTCTTTGTGAATAGACAACTGATTTATTTTTCAGTAAGAGATACAGTGTGACTTTTCTTTATTGGCCTGAACAGACAAACATGGAGACTAACTTAGAGAGAGAAATGATTTAACCCACTGCGGAATCAGCACTATAGTAGCCAAATAGTAGTTCGAGTCACATACTTTGCTACATATGATATCATAACTATGTCAAATCGCTCTCAAAACAACAGTAATCGTGTCGGTTTTAAAACAATGTTAAATGACCAACTATAAACCATTTTCAGTCTGTTGTTAACTGGGAAAAGGGATGATTTGTTAATTTTAACACTTCCAAAACTAAACTGCTTGCTATTAATCATCTGAATGACCTATTTCTGCCTTCCATTAGCATGACTGATGCTAAACTCCAGGAGAGTGACTCATTGTGCATTCTCGGACTAACGTTCTTGGCTGAAATGAAATTGGAAAAACGACATTGAATTCATTTCTAAGTCAGCTGCTAAAAATGTTGATTTGCTGTGTCGTGTCAGACAATTTTTTTCTACAGAATTTATATTGTATAACTATGTCTAGCATTCGTCCTTGCTTAGAATTTTACTGCCACATATAGTTCGAGATCCTGCTATATATCCAGAGATCCTTGATAAAATCCAAAGAATAATCAGCAATATTATTAGTCCTGATCTGGCGTATCGGCTTCAGTCATTTTCCCGCTGCCGTAACGTTGCCTCCCTGTTTTTTTTTTAAATAATTTCATGGCTGGTACATAGAATTTATGAATTTTCAACATAAGGTACACAGATGTTAAAGGGCTGATAGCAGACACGGAAAGGAAACTACAAAACCTCCTACAGAAGGTAGCTGGAGAGAGTGACAAGAAAGAACTACAAATAAACTGCAAGAAAACCGAATGCATGGTCATCAGCAAAAAAAGCAGCCCAAAATGCCAAATACAGGTGGGGGATACTAAAATCAAGCAGGTACAAAAATTTAAATACTTTGTAAGTGTCCTAACAGAAGACGGAAAGAGAGACACTGAGAGCCGAAAACGAATTGGCATGGCAAATGACGCGTTCCAGAAGCTGAGTAGAGTATTAAGTGACAAGAAATTTTTGCTAGAAACAAATAAGAGAGTACTGGCTTGCTATGTGATGTCAGTTCTTCAATATGGCAGTGAATGTTGGACAATATCATTAAAGATGAAGAAAAATCCTGAAGCACCTGAAATGTGGTTCTACAGAAGCATGGTGGGTATAAAGTGGGGGATCAGTTCCATATTACAATCAATATATAAACTGACCCCTCACTTTATGGTCACAGCAGTTTCTATACATTTATATTCCTGAGATCCAAAAGTACAAGGATGCATTCCAGAAGCTGATTAGAGTATTAAGAAACAGAACACTTACTCTAGAAACAAAGAATAGAGAATTGGATTGCTATGTGATGTCAGTTCTTCAATATGGCAGTGAATGCTGAACAGAAGGATGCTGCGGATATCATGGATCAAGCATGTGAGCAATAATGAGGTTTGGAAAGGATGAAAACGAGACAGTTAAAGTTCCTGGGACATACAATGAGAAAGAAGGGTTTAGAGAACCTGATACAAACAGGCCGGATAGCGGGAAAAACGGACAGGGAAAAGCAGCAGGTAATATTTGAAGGGCTTGAACAGGTGAATGACAGAACGAGGGTTCTGTCATCCACCGGAAGAAGACTAGGCTAGCGACGACGACTCATCAGTTTACTGTTGAGGTGGCTAAATCTAACCGTACGTTTTATACTAACAAGTATTTTTTCTCGCACTTCCTGTTTGCGGAACTATCAGCACGATGCTTTCCAGTCAACTTTAATCTTCAAAAATTTAAATGCAATGTCAATCACTATCTGCTGTCTTCCTGAATATTCTTCATTTTTCCAGCTCCACACTAATGTTTCTGATTTCTAATTCTTCTACATTCTTGTGTCTTAGTGGATTTTCTTACTTGTGATGAACTCGCGTAAAGAAGCACAACTGATAGGCAAAGGCTGGCTTCTGGGAGTCAATGATGCGAGTTCGGGTCTCGCAAGAGACAATTCGTTATTACTAATCTGCGCGTTTTACTAAAGATGGTGTAATGACTATCTGGGTGTTGCGATAAAATGTAACTGAAATTAAGATGAAAGTTATACGAGTATTAATAATGACTAATAATGCCTCATTTAAGAAATTCGGGCTAAATTCATTTTTAACTTCGTTTTACAGCAAACTCGTCATTAAATAAAGAAAATTAGGCGCAGAATTTAAAATATCAGTGCTTATGCGATTTTCATTGCAACGAGACAGACTGGCGTGTAGATGGGTTTTATTGTCGGCGTGGCTTCCGGATATTAGTATGTGACGTCGATATACACAAAAACGCAAGAGTCTCGTTAAAGAATCTGTAAGTTCATTATGCAAAATTGTTGCAATGGCTGAGTAATTGCATCGTGAATCGATTTGCTGGGGCGGAATATGAACATAAAATTTGTGTAGAAAATCGGATACAGGGCTAAAATGGGAAAATACAAATGAATTGGATTGTTTCGAATTTAGGAATGTGTACAAGAAGAGAAAAAACTTAAAGTTAAATACTACGTAGATAGAAATAGACGAAAAAAAATGACTGTACTTAAAGAATCAAAATAATAATTTAACCGTAAGCGGAACGGAATAATGAAGAGTTTGGTATGAAGGCCAAAAGAAAGAAAGAAGAAAACTAGAATCAAATAACTTAAAGTATTAGCAACAAAAAAAGAAAGAAAGAAAATTATGTGCAATCAAGAAAAATAGTTGAGCATTAGAGAGAGAAAGAATACAATTACGAGAAACAAAGAAAGGGGAATAGAAAATGAGATAAAAAAATTGGGGAACTAAATAAAATGGAAAGAAAGAAAGAAAGAAAGAAAGAAAGAAAGAAAGAAAGAATATAAAAGGGCGAGAAAAAATCAAAAAAATCAAAAAAAGAATCTGGCATAAATGAAAGACGTGCAACAAAAAAGAAATAAAAAGCGAGTACAACGAAGTAAAGGGATTAGCATGAAAGAAAGAAAAATGAATAATAGAAAGAAAGAAAGAAAGAAAGAAAGAAAGAAAGAAAAATGAATAATGGAAAGAAAGAAAGAAAGAAAGAAAGAAAAATGAATAATGGAAAGAAAGAAAGAAAGAAAGAAAGAAAGAAAGAAAGAAAAATGAATAATGGAAAGAAAGAAAGAAAGAAAAATGAATAATGGAAAGAAAGAAAGAAAGAAAGAAAGAAAGAAAGAAAAAGAAAAATGAATAATGGAAAGAAAGAAAGAAAGAAAGAAACACTCTGACATTATAAAGAAAGATTAAACAAGTGTGACGAACGAAGAAAGAAAGGGAACGGAAACAGAAAGAAACAGAAAAAAACAGGCACAAAGATAATAGTTTGATATTAGAGGTAAAACAAAAAATTACTAAAGAAATGAAGTAAAAAAGAAAAACGAAAGAAAGGAAAAAGGGGAGGAAAAAAGGAAGGAAGGAAGAAAGAGAAGAAAGAGAGAAGGGAGAAAGAGAGGAACAAAGAAAGGAAAAAGAATGAAGGACGGAAAAAGGAAAGAAGAAAGAGAATAATAAAGGACAAAAGGAAGAAAAATGAATGAGATAAATGAAGAATGAAAGAAAGAAAAGAAGGAAAAAAAGAATGAAGGGTAAAAGGAAGAAAAAAAGGATGAAAAAATGAAGAACAAAAGGAAGAAAAAGAGAGATTACAAGAATGAAGGACGACAGGAAGAAAATAAGGAAGAAAAGAATGAAGGAGGAATAGAAAAAAAAGAAGAATGACAAAAATGAAGGACGAAGGAAGAAAAGAAGGATGAGAGAAAGGAAGGAAGGAAGGAAGAAAAAAAGGATAAGAAGAATGAAAGACGAAAGGAAGAAAAGAAGAAAGAGATGAATGAAGGACGAAAGGAAGAAAAGAAGGAAGAAAAGAATGAAGGACGAAAGAAAGATGAGAATAATTAAGGAGGAAAGGAAGAAACGAAGGACAACAAGAATGAAGGACGGAAGAAAGAAAAGAAAGAAGAGAAAAATTAAAGGCGAAAAGAAGAAAAGAAAGAAGAGAATAATGAAGGACAAAAGGATGGAAAGAAGGAAAAGAAGAATGAAGGACGAAAGAGAAGGGAGAAGAAAGTTTAGACTGAAGGATAAGAAAAAAATCAAAACCCAGAACAAACCAAGAATTCGGTCTGACAAGACTAAGATTGGAACGTTTAATAGTAAAAACAAATCCCAAGTAAAAAAAAAAAAAAAAGTCGTCCGAAAGTTAAATACAATTGAAACAAGATCGGAACAAGATAAACCTTCTAAAATTATAATAAAGTAATAGGAATATTTAAAAAAATGGCTTAACCTGAATCAATCAATACAAGACACAAAATTAGAATTCATGAGAACGAATTAAAGTAACTTGAGAAACCGAGCATTGAATTTTATAAGACGGATCATTGGTAGAAATAAAATAAGAAACGAAGAATTAAATGAAAAAGAAACAGAAAATTGGTAGTGAATGGAAACTAGAACGAAACGAAATTCCGTTGTATTTGATGGAATGATGGTAAAACGGGGAGAAATATCAAAAATTGGAAACACGCCGACGAAACGAAAGGGAAAATATGTAATAATAGAATTCGAACAGAAAACGATTTTAGTTAGTTGTTGTTGATGATGATAATAATAATAATAATAATAATAATAATAATAATAATAATAATAATAATAATAATAATAATTCAAGGAATTTGAAAAACTGTCAAAATATAAAGACCTGGAAATTGAAATAGAAAAAATGTGGAAATTGAAAACAAGAGTTGTGCCAGAGATAGTAGGTGCACTTGGAATGATAAAAAATGGAACAAAACAACACATTGAAAGAATCCCTGGAAACCCCAGCTTAAGAGACATACAAAAAATTGTCTTATTAAGTACAGCCCACACACTAAGGAAAACTTTATCTATGTAATGCTGAGGATGATAGGGAAGATAGAAAAACATGAAATGGAGCCATAACAACACGCCACTACCTGCCTTAGGTCTACCCGCAGACTTGGTTGGTAGTGAGACCAAAGCAGAAATCGAAATATGATGAAAAATGACATAATAATAATAAATTGAAATTGAAATAGAAAAAATGTGGAAATTGAAAACAAGAGTTGTGCCAGTGATAGTAGGTGCATTTGGAATGATAAAAAATGGAACAAAACAACACATTGAAAAAATCCCTGGAAACTCCAGCTTAAGATATATACAAAAACACGTCTAATTAAGTACAGCCCACATACTAAGGAGAACTTTGTTTATGTAAAGCTAGGGATGTTAAGGGAGATAGAAAAAACATGAAATGGAGCCATAACAACACACCACGACCTGCCTTAGATCTTTCCGCAGACTTGGCAGGTAATGCGACCAAAGCAGAGATCGAAATATGATGAAAAATGACAACATAATAATAATAATAATAATAATAATAATAATGTCACCTTTTTCGAGGATGATGACATCAATTTTCCTTTGGTAACAATCAAGCATTCAGAGAAGGAAGAAGCTTATAAGTATCCAGGTGTAGATGAGGGTGACGGAATTCCCCATAAAAATATTTAAATAGTGCAAAAACTGTACGTTAGAAGGGTACGACTGATATTAAGAAGTGACTCGAATTCTCAGAAGAGAATTATAGGTACTAATACTCTTGCTATCTCTGTGGTGCAATATAGCTTTCAACATCCTTGTACTGAACTCTAAATCAGGGGTTTTCAAACTGTGGTCCGCGGACCACAGGGGGTTCCGCAAAGATAAGATAGAGGAGGGTCTATGTATTAACTCATCACATGAAATTCAAAGTCTAAAGTAAGCTTAAAACCAGTTTTTACTACGTTAATACAAAACTATAAGCTATTTTTTAGTTAAAATTTATGTATAAATTTTTATAAGCGTTTATAGTGGGTCCCTAGACTAAAACTTGAAATATAAAAGGGGTCCATAAGTCAAAAAAGGGGTCCGTATGTCAAAAAGTTTGAAAACCCCTGCTCTAAATGACATCAGAGGAATGGATTCTAAGTCAAGAAAGTTTTTTTCTAAGAATAACATGTATCACCAAAATGCAGACCGTCTATACATACTTTGTAAAGAAGTTGGAAGAGGTCAACTTTAGCTAGAATTGTCGCCCACAACCATTGGCTTACTAATATATATGGAAACAACAAAGGACTGAATGATACAATTAGTCAAACAACATAAAAACAAAAGCTTCCTTTCTCGCACTCCCGCCTGTGGAACTCGCTTCCATATTCTTGCTTTCCTGACGGCTACAACCTCCAGAAATTTAAATGCAAGGTCAATACTCATGTATTAACCACTTGACTCTAGTTCTTTCCCCACCCCGTATATCCTTTCCTTTCTCTCCACCTTTGAAACTGTCATCACACCTGCATTCTCATCTTTCTATTGATCCTTTCTATTGCTCCTATTGCTTCCTTTCTAACTGGTTCGTCTTCCTCTTCACTCTTTTCTAATTAATCTTTTTACACTTATGTAGCCCCCTGCACATCAGTGGCATTATCGCCTTGCTCGGGGTGATACGATTAAAAAAAATATTTTATCATGAAAGAAAATAATAAATACAATGTTTATATCTAGTAGTTTCTGCAGAAAACTAACAGAACCCAAGAATCAACTGTTGCAACAATATATATGAAAAACAAATACAAGCCTTAAACAGATAAAATAACGCTAGCAAGACAAACCTCTGCAAAGCCAATAACCAGAACGAGGCTAAAAAAAAACCGATCTTGATAAAGTTAATACTCATCAGTGTTTACGAGCATCTGGATCATAGTTTGAAGGCCTTATTCTTGCAGACTCTTTTCGCTAGGAACTTTCAGGCAAATATACGTAATAATGTGGATCCAAAATGCAGGTTCTGTGACATAAAAATCATCACGAAGATTGGGGCAATATTTACATTGGATAACATTCAAACACTTTTAAGAATATGTAAACAAGAACATCACCCAGCCCCGGTTACAGAAATTGAAAGCCTCACCATTCTATGAGATTACACTCTCTACACAGACCAGACATTATTGTCAAAAACCGATCAGAAAAACTTGCCTACTAATTGATATGGCTTGTCCAGCGGATTGTAACATAAGCAAACAAGGAATTTGAAAAGCTATCAAAGTATAATGAGCTGAAAATTGAAATAGAAAACATTTGAAAATTAACAAGAATTGTACCAGTGATTGTAGGAGCGTTTGGAATTTTTTTTATAATCGTGTCACTTCAAGCAAGGCATTTTACTGCCACTGTTGAGCAGGGGATTACATAGGGAGTAAGTTATGAGTAAAATTGACAGGTTATAGGGAGTGTCAGGAAAAGGGTAGAAGAAGGATGAGAATACTGATGAGAGTAGAGTGGACGATAAAAGAAGCATGAGAGAGACAGAGAATGCAAGTTAGTGAGATAAAAGATGACTATTGACTTTACATTTGAATTCTTGAAGATTGTAGCTGTCGGGAAAGCAAGAAAACGGAAGGGAATTCCACAGGCAGAAAGTGCGAGAGAAGACTCTGCTGGAGTAGAATTTGCGTTTACAATTTATTGGTTTCACCTAGTTGCTAATCTTGTGCTTCGAGTAAATTCATATATAATGGGCACCAGTGAGCTAAGTTCATCTGAGCAGAAGCCATGAAAGTATTTGTAGATGAGACACAGAGAAGCCACATTGCGCCGGTGAGAATGTGGCTGTATCTAAGCTGCCAAGTCGGGACTGATCACATTACAGATTCTCCGTGGGATTTTGTCAGGGACCTCTAGGGAGATAGTAGGACCACCCGACCAGATATGGCAGCAGTATTCAATGTACGGGTGGATGGTAGATTTATATATGTGTAGGATTGTTTCAGACGAGAAAAACGTCCTGGCCTTGCACAGGGAACCAACCTTCTTGATAAAGACAGAAAAGAACAACACATTGAAAGAATCCCTAGAAATTCCAGCTTAAGAGAAATACAAAAACTTGGAAGACACCTACATTAAAGTACAAAGATCTACAAGAGTGGCCGTTCAGGACAACATTCATTCTGTGATTTGACTGAATCAGTTAAAAAATTCACCGAAAAATATCATAACATTTCAACTTTAGGTTTTATGTAGATATTTGCATGTCTTACAATTTTTATTTATTTTTTTTTAAACGCTTTACTTAAAGTTGGTAGATTGTCTGCTTGTTAAATGTTCTGTATCTTTTTTCTCCCCTACATTCGCAATATCAGCTTCTTTAAAAATTTCTTGCTTGCTAATCGAACTTATTTTTATCTTTTAATTTTTTTCAAATCTCTTTTTCTTACACTCTTCGAATCGTTTTTCTTGTTCTTATCTTGCTAATGTATTTCTTTTTGACAGTTCGGTTATCTCTGTTCAAAGTTTTCACTCTTTCCAATATATATATATATATATATATATATATATATATATATATATATTACTGCAAACGTTATTATCGCAGATACTTCCTATTTAAAATAGACGCCACCTTTTTTATTTATCAGACAGCGGGTATTTTTAGAGAATAAAAATGTATTTCACATACGAAGTATCCACAATAACAATGTTTGAAAGAATAAAAATATCAAATTAAAAATAAACCCATAATTATTTTAAAAATTATACGTATATAGTCTTCCGCATGCAGATCTGTTTCGCTCTGTCATGGCTCATCATTAGATTGCTTTTAACCCAGGATTGAAACCGACCGAAATGAAACCTGTCAGTCAGCGATTCTACCTCTAAGCTATGGGTGCTCGGTAGAAGAAGGCAGACTTTTAGCATGTGATATACCATGTATACATACGCCAGTAGTTAGAGTGTTCTAATTCATTACTGAATGAACGATGCGTAGATGCTAAAGTAGCTACTCTATTACAATATATACATATATATATTGTAATTTTGTTATTACAATGGTTTATAAAAGCATAATATCACTACACAAAAATTTTCATGTTTCAGAACAAAACTGTTCCTCTTCAGATTATATGTTAAAACAAATGATGAACAGTTTTGTTCTGAAACATGAAAATTTTTGTGTAGTGATATTATGCGTTTATAGATCATTGCAATAGCAAAATTACAATATTAAGCTCTACTCTGTATCTAGTACTCTTTATAAAAGTAAATGCTTGGACAGTGAGTTTTAATCTACGTGTTCTTTTACTTTCTTGTAATATATATATATATATATATATATATATATATATATATATATAATATGGCACATTTTGAACTTTATATATGTTTAAAATGTGTCATGTTTATATGTCATAGAGAGCTGTTAGAGTGTGTATACATTTTTGGGACTTCTTGGATATAATGAACAGTGTGATATCCCTTACATTCCTTATTCATTTTTAAAAGAACAGTCTATCGCAAAAAGTAATCACAACCTACTGCGGAATAATCTTCTGCCCAGTCAATCATGTCTCTTTCGAGACATGATCGCCCAAGCGTGTATCACGTATGGCACTGAACTGACTGGCTAGTAATAAAAAAATCCATAAAATGAGTATGGCAATGCTTGTTACCACAGAAATTAAATTTAAAAACGTTTTATAATTTACAGTTGGTAAGATGTAAATCGACCTAAACATATATTTTTAGCTTATGTACTGAAAATATTTCTTAGATATTTAAGTAAAACCGTGACATTTTTCACGGTAATAACTCACTCACGCGCCAAAATCTTTGGCTAAATTATGAATCCAAAGTTTCTCCCTCTCCAGTTATTGGTAAATCGCAGGACAGAATAGGCCCTATGGCTTTGGTTGATAACCAATCTAGGAAAAATAAAATTGATTTGAAAACCAGACTGAAGAGTCTCTCTTGCTCAAAGCACATCACTGACGGTACGGTTTCAATACATGTGGTGCTTCTGTTACCCTAATGGGTTTCAGGTGTCCTGATATGAAGATCGCAATGAGGTATTAAAGTGGCACTCACAATGCAGTGTTGATGACAATGTCCACACTCTCTGTATTTTATCTGAGGTTATAACTTTCTTACGAACCATGGCGATCGTTTTAGGTCTCAAATTAACAAATATCTACAAAGAAATGTATTGTTAGTCAATAAATTAATAAACGTTACCCATTGAATATTTATTATATATGGACTCTATAAACATATATTAATTGATTTGCAATTGCTGCTATCGTTACTATATAAACATTTATTGATTGATTGACTAGTAATTTTATATTGACTATATAAACTTTTATCAAATGATTGACAATTGATCATATATTGACTATATATCTGTAGATCTCTGTACCTTTTTTATAAATACTTTTATGGTAATTGTTTGGACGAGCTCTTCACTATGACAACTAGACGTTTTAAAAATTTAAACGCAGTACGGACTGTCGTCGAGAGGTTGTCATTTTACAGTTGAACTGACAAGATGTAGCCTAAGTTCTATGCTAACAGTTTCTTTCCTCCCACTTCTCGTTTGAAGAATCAGCAATATTACTAGTCCTGATCTGGCATCTCGGCTTCAGTCACTTACCCACCGCCACAAGGTTACCTCTCTGTGCCTTTTTTATAAATACTTTCGTCGTAATTGTTCAGATGAGCTCTTTGCTATGGTACCTTGACTTTATGAATTTAAGCGCAATACTAGATTGGAGTTGAGATCTCATCAATTTACACTTGAGCTGGCTCGATGTCACCGGAGATTCTATGCTAAGACTTTTTATCGCATTTCTTGCTTGTGTAACTCCCTTCAGGCTTCAGGATTTTCTGCCAGTGTTTTTTCTTTAAGAATTTTAATGAAATATCAATCGTTAATATTGATATTGAATACCAATCAATATCACTTGAGCTGGCTCGATGTCACCGTAGATTCTATGCTAAGATTTTTTATCGCATTTCTTGCTTGTGAAACTCCCTTCAGGCTTCAGGCTTTTCTGCCAACATTTTTTCTTTAAAAATTTTAATGGAATATTAATCGCTATCTATTGTCTTCCTGATTACTTTTTCTCTTTCTGCTCCCTATTGAGGTTTGTGTTCCTAATCTTCCACACCCTGTATACCTTTGCGTTTTAGTGGCTTTACTGCCTTGCTTGGGGGTGATGCAAATGAATATATATATATATATATATAGATAGATAGATAGATAGATAGATAGATAGATAGATAGATTCAGAAATTATAGCGTGGATATGTTATAATATCACTACAAAAGTAGCTATTTTGTTTCGACACCTCTTGTGTCTTGTCAAGTGATCACTTGATCAGACACAAGAAGTGTAGAAACAAAATAGCTACATTTGTAGTGATATTATAACATATCCATGTTATAATTTCTGAATAAATATTATTTATTTCGCCAACAGTCCCTGAAGATCCGTTTAGGTGAAACCTTGGTAGGTTTGTTGGCTCACTAGGTTAATTTACTTATTAGGCTATGCTTACGTATTGAGCGCTTTTTTTTTATTGATTGCCCGTCTCGGGTTTTTTCTTTGGGCTACGTACTGGCTCGGTCCAAATTGCTTTCTTTTTTTACAACCATTTTTTCCTTCCGCGTATATGCGCGGAGGGTTTTTCGAAACGAGTGTAGTGATAAGTTTGCATATATATATATATATATATATATATATATATATATGCAATAAAACGAACTAACCATGTTACATAATAATTTTCGCTCCACCAGATGTTATTGCAAATATTTCTGTGAAAATTAGTAGGAGCTGACATATCAGAATCTATGATCACATAAATATATTTGGAAAATATGTACCGATATTGATTGGTTAATAATGTTACCGTAAAAACATTGACTTGCATCTTAAACTCTGACAGTAGATGTGTATATGCTTGCACTAAAAAACGTGCTAATTTTCAATATGTTAATAGGAAGCAAAAAATTTCATGACACCCATATTTTTAATAAGAAATGTGATAAGGAAAATGCAAAAATGAGAATCATTGAACAATTCTTGTAGATGTCTTTGATCTTTACAAATTCACGTCATACAACACCTGAAAATTCGATTTCAAGAATCCATTAAGAGCTCTTTCAATCCACAAACACAGACATACACACATCCAAAATATCTATCTATCTATCTATCTATCTATCTATCTATCTATCTATCTCACGTACAAACATTTTGCACAATCTTTCTCTTGATAGAAAGATAGATATATAAGAACACTGATTATTAACTAGATAGATAGATAGATAGATAGATAGATAGATAGATAGATATGAACTGACATAGATAGATAGATAGATAGATAGATAGATAGATAGAGAAACATTTCTTCTTCTTCTTCTTCTTCTTCTTCATGTTCCGTGTCCCTTCAGGACGTAGGCGATCATGGACTTACATTTGGCTCTGTCTCTTGTTGCTTTCAAAAGTCTTCCTCTTGGTATTTTCCTCAAGCCCTCCTCTGTCCTCCATTTGCTCAGGCCTATCAAGTAGGTCTCGCGCTACTTTCCCATGTCTCTCTTTCTCTCTATCTGTCCTGTGAGTATTAATTTCTCCAGGCCCTCCTTCCTCATTGCAAGTCCCAGAAACCTCATTTGTCTCTTCCTTATGTTAAGTATGAGATTTCTCCTCATTTCCATACTCTCCAACACCTGGTCGTTAGTCACGTGCTCTGTCCATGATATCCTCAGCATCCTTCTGTAAAACCACTTTCCTGCTACCCCAAGCCTCTTCTTCATCCTTAAAGAGATCGTTCAACATTCACTGCCATACAGAAGGACCTACATCACATAACAATCCAGCACTATCTTCTTTGTTTCCAAAGTAGGTCTCGAACTGTTTTTCCCTGTCTGTCTTTCCTTTTATCCGTCCTGTGAGTATTAAATTCTCCAGGCCCTCCTTCCTCATTACAAGTCTCAGAAACCTCATCTGTCTCTTCCTTATATTAAGTAAAAGTTTTCTCCTTGTTTCCATCCTCTCCAAAACCTCGTTGTTAGTCACGTGCTCAGACCATAGTATTCTCCTTCTGTAGAACCACATTTCTGCTGTCCCAAGCCTCTCCTTCATCCTTAAGGAGATCGTTCAACATTCACTGCCATACAGAAGGACCTACATCACATAGCAATCCAGCACTATCTTCCTTGTTTCCAATGAGATTTTCCTGTCCTTCAATACTCTGGTTAGCTTTTGAAATGCGTCCTTGGCCATGCCAATGCGTCTTTTGAGCTCAACATTGCACTTTTCATCCTCTGTCAGCTTCTCAGGTATTTTAATTTATTTACTTGTTTTATCATAGTTTCTCAGACCTGATATATAAATCGACGTGTTGCTTTGAAATAAAGCCTCAAGAGGCAGAGACAATAACTGCCACTTTTATTAAGTTACCCACATTCAGGGAACTTGAGATAGATTAACATAAATTTAATAAGTACTTTTATGCATGTTGGCTTGCGTCTATGTGTCTATGAATGCGCACTTTAAGTGTGTTACTCGAGATCTTTTCAAGAGCAACAGCGATGTTTATTTTGTCAGCCATGGCAGATCTTCTGATAAGATACGAGTAAATGGTGGTTTGTCATCTGCATAGATGCCTACTTGGGAACAGATGACATCAGAAGATCATTGTTGAAGTCCAGAAACAGCGTGGGACCTAGGATAGAACCCTGCTGGGCACCCGTGTTTTGCGTAAAAGTATATGAAAGTTTGACCGTTCAAAACGACAATCATTTGACGATTATATATATATATATATATATATATATCAGTTATACGTGTTACACGATTGAGTGATTATGTCTCGAAAAAGACATGACTGATCGTACAGAAGATTTTCATGCAAGAAGTTGGCATCACATTCTGTGCTAGAGTGGTTGCCAACCAAGGAAAGCTATAGAACCCAATCTGTCTTGCTATTTAATCTATAGCTGGAGGGAGAAGCGAGGGATTCATGCCTTTCCCAAGGGTCTTTGCGCGTACGTGAATGCAACAAATTCAACTGGAATTTGAACTCGGATCTCTAGTTTTTTCGTTCTGATCCGATATTCACTCGCAACGGACAATATATATATATATATATATATATATATATATAAAAGAATGCCAGACCAGTAAAGACAGAAAGAATAACACAGAAGAGTTTATTCAATTAACGTAAACTATTAATTAAATCAAAATAGAGAGCTCGATGGATATTATCCAGAACATTATAAATATTGAGAAGACTCAATATTTACACTCCTGATCAAAAATTAAAGACCACTTAAAAATCTTTAAAAAGAAATATTTTTTTACAGATCGAGTTTAAACTCCTACCACTTAAGGTTACCAATACTACAATCTAAATGGTTATGGAAACAAAAAGCTACATTCTAAACATTTTATTTAGAAATTTACATTTTTATAAAATGAGGCGATTTACGCATGATCAAAATTATAAGACCAGGGGTATAAATTGTTAGATCTATGGTAATTCCAATGTTTTTAGTTCAGTTAGAGATTAGCAATCACTGCGTAAATGTGTTACCATGCCTAAAGCAAGCAAACTTACCAAAGTTGAGCGTTCTCAAATTCTAGAATTCCATAAGCAAGATTTGTCACAGCGGGCGATCGTAGCTAAGGCAAATCGCAGTAAAACTGTGATTTGCAACTTTCTAAAGAACAGTGAGAATTATGGAAAAGCAAAATCCTCTGGTAGGCCCCAAAATATTTCTCCTGCATTGAGTAAGAGAATAAGACGGGTTGTTATGAAAGAGGCGGGACTTTCTTCTAGTCAAATTAAGGCAGTCACAGATGCTGATTGCAGTCCCGTAACCATCAGACGACACTTACAACAAAAAGGCAAGGGAAATAAAAAGCATAAACAAATTCCTCAGCTGCTTCCACGTCACAAAGTGGACTACTTAAAGTTTGTTTGTGAATACCAAACATGGGACGTTGAGAAGTGGAAGAAAGTCCTGTTTTCTGATGAGAAAAAATTCAATCTCGATGGTCCTGATGTCTTCCAACAATATTGGCATAACAAAAACATGCATCCTGAAATTTTCTCCATACGTCATCGTGGTAGAGAGTCCCTAATGGTATAGGGTGCCTTTTCTTACAGAGGGACAATGGAGCTCCAGGTGGTGCAGGGTTGTCAAACAGTGGCTGGTTATGTTAGCATGCTACAAAAACATTATTGATGATGGAGGGCCATCGTTTGTGTGGGGATGGATGGTTATTCCAACAGAATAATGCTGCAATCCACGCTGCAAGACGGACCTTGATCTTTCTACAAGAAAATGGGGTCCATCTCTTGGGACATCCTGCATGCTCACCAGACTTGAACCCAATTGAAAATGTTTGAGGATGGATGACAAGAGATGTTTATCGAAATGGCAAACAATATTCAACAAAAAATGAACTTTGTGTAGCCATCTTCAGAAACTGGAGCAACATCCCCCGCACCTTAATGGAAACGCTTATTTCTAGTATGCCCGACAGAATTTTTGAAGTCATCAAAAGCAGTGGAGGTAGAACTGATTATTAAATTTAGTTGTTGAATGTTTTCATACACATTTTGTACAATTTCGTAGAATTTTTGTCTCTGGTCTTATAATTTTGATCATGCGTAAATCGCCTCATTTTATAAAAATGTCAATTTCTAAATAAAATGTTTGGAATGTAGCTTTTTGTTTCCATAACCTTTTAGATTGTAGTATTGGTAACCTTAAGTGGGAGGAGTTTAAAATCTATCTGTAAAAAAATATTTCTTTTTAAAGATTTTTAAGTGGTCTTAAAATTTTGATCAGGCGTGTATTTAGACGATTATAAACACATATATTATCAACACATATTTAGACGATTATAAATAACGTTTTATTTTGACAGTGTAAATTTACTGATATTGTCTCTCCCTCTGACATTTGAAAAATAAATAAATTCACTCAGAATATTAAAAAAAATGTTTTTAACAGAGGAAGTGAAACTTGTATTATTTAAGCCGGAAATAAATTGAGAATGAATACATCAGATCACACAAAACACAGACAAAGAATATTATGATTTAGAAATCCTGATTTATAACCGTCTAAATATGTGTTGAGTTTTCCTCTCAATATATATATATATATATATATATATATATATATATATATGTGTGTGTGTGTGTGTGTGTGTGTGTGTATGTGTGTGTGTGTGTGTATATATATATATAATTAAAAACAAGCATTATGTGTCCGTTAATTTTAATGTGTCGAATTTCGCAAATTACGAATAAGTCCTTGTGAGACAAGGAGAAATTTCCGTAAGAAATTGGTAAAGGTTCATTTCGAAAGAACATTTTCCGAATTTTCAGATTTCTGTTATATACTGCCGCTGGTTCTGGACAAACAACGAGAAATACGTATATATAAAGATATAATCTTATATTTTTACTCTTCGTTGGTGACGCTTGTGTGAAGCGGGAGAACAGCCAAATAGAGATTGCACATACGAAGGTGACGTCGGGAGTCGTTATCTAGTTTCTGTCTCTTCAGCTAAAATTCTAAACATTTTATTGTGTTAAAAGACTCACGTAACTGAAATGGCCACTCAATGCCTGTTTATTCTGTTCATATATATATATATATATATGTGTGTGTGTGTGTGTGTGTGTGTGTGTGTGTGTGTGTGTGTGTGTGTGTGTGTACTTAAAAAAATAAAAAAAACAGCGAATTACTGCGCACCAAATCGTGTATGTAGTATCTGGATCTGGGCAAAGAACACGGAACAAATATATATAAAAATATAATTTTATATTTTTATTCTTTGACGGTGTCGATTGTGTGAACAAGGGAAATAGCCGGAAAGATTTCGATCATATGAAGTAGAGGTCGGTAGTCGTGAGCCAATCTTCAACCAAAACATCTAGACTTGATATATAACTCTATAAAACACCCACGCAACTCACATGGCCTCTTCAGGCACGCAGTTATGCTTTTGGGTGTTTTCGCTTTTTTGATTTTATCTACAGCCGAATGACTTTCAATCCAATTATTGCTTGTTTTTCTCGTTGCACTTTCCTCATATCATCTACGGCCGGATATATCTGTCAACCACATCCATGCATTTTATCTACGGCTCGATGTATCTCTCAACCACATCATTTTCACTTTGTCGACTTTCACTACGGCCGGATGTACCTATCAGTTACATTCGTAGTTTAAAACAATATATTACATTTTATCAAGTTAGGTACGAATACCTCGTCTTCATTATAACACCCCTTTTAGCCTACATTGCAAAACTCATTAGTTTTACAAGACTTATATATATATATACATACATATATATATATATATATATATATATATATATATATATATATATAAGGACACGAGGACAGTTACAACTGTTTTTATTCATTGATAATTGTTTTTGTTGCTTCAAGGACTACCTACTCACAAAGCCAGGAATTCGAACTCATCTTATTGATTCCACTTCTTGTAACGCTGTTCATTACACTAGTCGCGGATGAACTTATAATTCTCAAATGGCCACAGATTTAATGCCTATCAGTAAAATCAATATCCCTGCGTTCATTTCACAATCAAGAGATTTTACCTGTTTAGCTACAACCCCTGCAATCTACTTTGACCAATTAAAGCGAATGAATCGTTGCAGTTCGTTAAAAATCGTTCTTTCTTTCGGAATAGCAGATGTGCCATAAGTGGCCTATGTATATCTCCTCTCTGATCATCTGTATTTGACGGAGGGATTATAATTTCACGTGTACAGGTAATCAATACTAGTTTCTACTTGTGCACCATTTCACTATTTTTCAGTTTGCAGAAATCATTCAAACTTTTCTACAATCTCTCACCTCGCGTAAAAAATGTTAGCCTTCAAGACAAATTCTAAAACAATCTTTAGATTCTATCGCAGACATTTTTTTTACATAAACTTAACGTTCTATTACTGCTTTGGATTTAGATGGCAACTTGATAAAATGAAACAAAACTCTGAATTCAAAACAAAAAGGAGAAAATAATGGACTCTGTCAGGCTAACTTGGTTTAGACACACCACTGCAGCTTTACATAAAATGCTCTTTTTTTCTGTTTTTAATCGTATCGCCCCGAGCAAGGTGGCAATGCCACTGATGTGCAGGGGGCTACATAAGAGTAAAAAGATTAAGTAGAAGAGAGTGAAAAGGAAGACGAACCAGTTAGAAAGGAGCAAGAGAGGGATGGGAATACAGGTGTGCAGGGGGCTACATAAGAGTAAAAAGATTAAGTAGAGAGAGTGAAGAGGAAGACGAACCAGTTAGAAAGGAGCAAGAGAGGGATGGGAATACAGGTGTGCAGGGGGCTACATAAGAGTAAAAAGATTAAGTAGAAGAGAGTGAAGAGGAAGACTAACAAGTTGGAAAGGAGTAAGAGAAGGATGGGAATACAGGTGTGCAGGGGGCTACATAAGAGTAAAAAGATTAAGTAGAAGAGAGTGAAAGGGAAGACTAACAAGTTGGAAAGGAGTAAGAGAAGGATGGGAATACAGGTGTGATAACAGTTGCAAAGGTGGAGAGAAAGGAAAGGATATACGGGATGGTGAAAGATCTTGAGTCAAGTGGTTATTAGACGTTTTTTAAGCAAAGCAGTAAAGCCAATAAAACACAAAAGGTTACTAAGTGTGAAAGAATTAGAAATCAGAAACATTATTAAGGAGCGACAACAATAGAAAAGTAATCAGGAAGATAATCGATAGCGAATTTAAATTTATATTGAATTTAAATTTTTGAAGATTTGAAGCTAGAAATCATAGAACCCAAAGAATGTTCAGCCAGCGAGAAGTGCGAGAAAAGGACCTGTTGACATAGAACTTACGGCTGTATCTAGCTAGTCCAACTGTAAATTTATCAAACCTTGTTGGAAATTTAGTAATACGCTTAAATTCATAAAGGTATCATAGCGTTGTGCGTTGTGCTGCACTGGATATCTGCTTCGAAGAAGAAATTGGAGAACTAAGTTAGAATTCCAGTTTAATTTGTTGCATTTGCTTTCGAAAAGGCATGAATTCATCTCTTCTCCCTCCAGCTATGAGTTAAATAGCAGAACAGATTGGATTTTATATTGGGTTATCCCAAAAGTTAGTAAACACTTGCGAAATGGGTCTATCTGGTCTAGCACAATCGAGACAAGAGATGGGTTCAGAAAGGGCAAGAGACGCCGTCGGTTCCAAAACAAGATCGATTCGGCAAGAAAGTCATGTTGTGCGTTTGGTGGAACTTTGAAGGAATCGTGCATTTTGAGTTGGTTCCGAATGGTCGTGCCATCAGTGCCGAACTTTACTATCAACAACTTGAGCGGGTCTACGAAAAGTTGAAGCAATAGTACCCTGCTCTGATCAACCGAAAGCGCGCTTTTATGCAGCAGGAAAATGCTAAGCCACACACCGCCAGGAAGACCAAAGACAAGTTTGAAGAGCTGGACGGCATTGAGGTTCTGCCACATCCAGCCTACAGTCCTGACTGTGCTCCATCATATTACAGCCTTTTCCGCTCAATGCAACACTTTCTGAAGGGCCGCCGATTCGACTCGTTTGATGAAGTCGAGGAAGCGTGTCAAGAATTCTTTGATTTGAAGCTGGCTGAATGGTACTATGACCAGATACGAAACTTGCAGATCGATAGCAGAATGTCTTGGAAAACGATGGTCTTTATTTTGAGCAATATTTTTTGTTGTTTTTGCGAGAAAAATTTCAAATTTTGCAAGTGCTTTCTGGTAACCTTAGATTACTTGGAGAGTAAAATTTTAATTTTTTGCAAGTGTTTACGAACTTTTGGGACAACCAAATAGCTAGTTGGCAACCAGTCTACCGTAGAAAGTAATGGCAAACTACGGCGGGAAAATCTTCCACCCAAGTGTGTATTGCGTATGACACTTAATCGACTGACCATAGCGAAGAACTCAACCGAATCATTACAAATGACTAAGCCGCTGTTGGAAAAGGACTGAAGTCTTGAATAATAATATTTCAGGTTTATCTTTTCATTTTACCATGAATCCTTGAATATACCCAAGAAGCATCAGACCAGATATGGCAGCAATTTTCAAAGCAAGGACGAATGCTTGTCTTATATTAGATAAATACTGGAAATAAAATATGACTCTGACGTAACAAGAAATATGACGTGATATGCATCTAATAATATTTTCTATATACTACGAGTAAAAGCACGTGCGATACCTTGCCCTCGTCAGACGTCAACCAGGGGAGATAACACAGTTCCGGTGGCTAAGGCGGTACTGTCACCCATGGCGCTACCAGCAGCTTTGAACACCAGACAAAGTATTGATTTTTGTAGAGAAATATCCGTCTATTGCGATTTTTTTTACAACTGCAAGTCATATTTTCAACAGTGTGTTAAAAGCGTTTACTTGTGATGAATAACCAATACACAATGCGCTCGTAGCGACCGTTATCAATGACGAAGAATGGAAGGTAAACAGATGTGTTTCTCGTCGGAAGTAGCATTGTGTTGCGGGCATGGCTTCAATCAACTTTGTTTATTTTGGATCTTGACAAAATCCAACCCGATGCCTGTTGAACTGCGGTCTGGAAACGATGTAAAGCACGCTTTAGGTTCTGGCGAGTGAATCCAGGGCACTTGACCTCAATAGGTTGCACATGACATTTCCACGCCTTCCTTTTCCTCTCAGTCGGATCGCAGCGGTTTTTCTTTCACTTGTTATCTTTCTCCTTCGTCTCTTTCCATGAAACCCTTTAATTCTACTAGGAGGACACACCTCTTTGAATCGGACCACGTTACAGTGTATTAAGGTGATAACCTATAGTGCTATAATCAAAAATTGCCAACGAAAAGTAAATTCATCTCATTTGAGTTAGAGAAGAGAAGGAAGAAAAGTCTCTAACTTTACCAATGCATAAAAATTTCTCTACAGAGGGCCGATGATTAAAACTGTCAAATCCTTGCAATTATTCTAACCAGAATAGAGAAACTTGTCTTAATATATTAATATCTACTTAGCTTTTGTTATTCATTGCTGTATACGCTTACAGTAGGATACTTGAATGTCATTTCTTTGTTAACCCCCCAATCTAAGGTTTAAATAAAGCAGTGGTACACTTAATTGGATGTGAAGGTTATAGCGATTCAGAGAGAAGAATTGGTGAGATATTTGCGGAAAAGTGAGCGCAAATATCATTGGGTAGGTTACGAATGATATGATAAAGTAAAAATAGGAAAAGTTTATCAATCCAACATGTTTCACTTTTGAAACTGAGAAAAAAAAAAGAAAAAGACTAAAATTCTCGTATTTTCACTTTTATGTTGTTTGATTTTCAAAGCATAAGGGTAAATATGTGGGCTCTGTCAGGCTATATTGCCCTAGACACAACTTCTACTACTATGGCTTCACTACATGTGGAACTCTAACTACGCTGATGGATTACGTGATACGACGTGACTTGAATTTCTCATGAGAGTTTTTACCAAAAATGCTAGCTCTATAAGTTCAGTGACTTAATTATTGTCTATGCTTAGCTCACCAATTCTCAAGAAGCATTGAACGCGCAACAGTTGTTATTGTACTTTAGACAAGTTTAATAATAACTCCTACACGATGTAGTGTTTCTACGGATAATTAGTCTAGCCTTAGTTTGGTATAAAGCCATCGGGTTAGAATCAAACCTACAACACCAGTATCGGTCTTCGAGACTGACATGCTCAACACGGTTCTAGACTCTTTCTTTTTTTTCAGATGGAAAATAAGATAAATCAATGTTCAATCAGGATCAGATTATTTTAAAAAAATATTATTCTAGAACAATGTAACAAGGTAAACGGATGTTGTTTGTATGCAAGCGGTACATCATCTTAAGAGAGACTCTATTTCACACGTTCCTTTACTATAGGGGGAGGGAGAAAAAGTTGTATATTATGCAGATACATATGGTCAGTTAGTTAAGTTATACGTGATACACAATTTGGGTGATCATGTCTCGAAAGAGACATGATTGACTGAGCAGAAGATTCCTTCTCTTACATGCATATCGCACACCATATTCAGTATCCAGCTACTTTGAGTGGCTTGTGAATCTTGCATTTAGTGAAAATTAAAACAAAAACAAAAAAACACATTGTTTTAAAGATAAGAATTAGCATATGTAGACTGGTTGCCGACCAAGAACCTACAGAACCCAATCTGTGCTATTTTTTAACCCATAACTGGAGGGAAGAGACGGATTAATACCTTTCTCAAGGATATTTGTGCGTAAGTGAATGCAAGGAATTTAACTAAAATTCGAACTCCGCACCCCGAATTGTCGTTCCGATCCGACATCCACTGCACCACAACTCACATAGTTTAAATAACGAAAATGTACGAAACTATGCTTAGTCGGGCAAGCATTAATCCATGGAGAGCCACGATCTTCTACCTCCTAAATGGCTTTGAAAAGGACTGCCTCTGGGTCGTAGAGTTGCATGTCGAAATAAGGATGCTGCCGTTTCAATAGCACCTTGGTTTTTCTTAACTGAGCATGCTACAGAGAATTCATATATTTCCTAGGAAAATTAATGCGAATTGAACAAAAACCGAAATAACGTACATTCCTTTATTCGTGCCATTAACTGTTTAGCCACCCGAACCTCTAACATTCTATAGCTTTTTCTTTATTTATCATATGTTAAGCTTTGTTTTTATCTCTCTTCTTTTTTTTCTCTCGTTATCACGAACTTCTTCCTTTCCAAGAGCCTCTTTTCCAAAATGGAGTATCTTCACTTTATTCTTTTTGTAACTCTTATTCATAACCCACTTATACTATTTTTTAGCTCTTATTTTTATTATAACCGATAGATTAGTGTAAATGTTAATTTCTTTTTTTTTTTCTGTTCGCTCAATTTTAGTCCTGGATCCGGATACGGAAGTGTGTTAGTTTTATATGCGTGCGCATTACTGTCTAAAGAAACTTAAACGTTTTGTGAGCTTCAATTTACTTTGATTTTTACGCATCATGAATGTCTTATACTTTATATGTTTAGTTTACTCTTTCGCTGTTTCTTCGTTTATGTCTGTGTGTTTTTCACTTGAATTCTGATCGATTCAGTTGTTATTTTGTTTACGTATTTTCCAGTCTGATACCCATTTCCTGCTGGCTTTTGACTTTCATACAAATTTCATCTTTTATACTTGTTTCATCTTTCAGTCCCTCGAATTGCAATATTTTGTTATGATTCTGTTCTTTCTTTTTTCATGATTGTTATGATTCTGATGTTTGTTCATATATGTGATTATGTAGTCCTAAAAGTCGCAAAGTTGCTACAAAAAAATTAAAGCGATAAATTTTGTTAAAAGATATTAAATTGTGAACTATTTCGTGACTGATGGAAGACTGCGTTATTTATGTCAAAGAATCAATATCTATAAGTACTTGTAGGTATTATATTCATGTTTCTGTGCACATGCGCGCACACAAATACAAACACACACATACACATATACAGCGTGTATCAAAAATACTTGTAGAAAATTTGAAAGCGAGTTCATTACAATAAAACAAGGACATGTGCCAACAAATCCTTTGTTTTTGAGTTATTAAGTTTAAAGGAAGTTTATGGCAGACGTTGTGTTGGCATATAGACTAAGTTACATTTGTCATTCGTGTACATTTGTTGTTAGTCTGTCTTTAACATTTCACATGTGTACTAGTGAGTTAACTGAGAAGTAATCCGTTTAACAGTGGTAGGGTATTCAAAACTTGAGCAGGAAGATAAGCCTTTTATATACGGCCACGCGAATGGTAATGGTTGCGAGGCTGCACGGCTGTATCAGATTGCTTTTCTAGACGAATGGTAGCCGATTCCTTCAACCTTTGCTACTGTTTATTGTCGCGTTTGCTGAGACAAGGTACGTGGCAGCCTCAAATATGAATCGAGGAAGACCGAGATCCGCTCGTACGTCTGACCTATACGGTCTTGGAAATGGTAACGGTCACACGCTGCACGGCTCTAGCAGATTGTGTTTCTAAACCGAAAGCAGCCGAGTCATCCAAATTTTGCTGTTACTGAAACAGGATCCGTGGCAGCACAAAATATGAATCAAGGAAGACCGGGGTCGCTCGTACCTCTGATCACAGGATCCAGGTATCAGCTCTCATCAACTGGCTGTAGCATGTCGTACATCTCATAATAATGCATGGGAGGTTCTTCAAGAGCAGCTACTGTATCCATATCATTTGCAACGTATGTAAGGGCTTTCTCTCTCTGATATTCATATCGTGGTCCTAGCATGTTGTCCATCCCATAATACCGCATGAGAGATACTTCAAGAGCAGCTTCTGTATCCATATCATTTGCAACGTGTATAGAGGCGTTCTCTCTCTGATATTCATATCGTGGTCCTAGTATGTCGTACATCTCATAATACCGCATGAGAGATACTTCAAGAGCAGCTTCTGTATCCATATCATTTGCATTATATTATATGATTCATATAAGTTCTTAGGATAAACTCTCCGATATGGTCCCTTGATTTTATGAAGGTAAGCGCAATACTAGACTAATAAGGTCCCGTCAATGTGCAGTTGAATTGGCCAAAAAATGTAACTATAAGTCCTATGTTAACAGTTTCTTTTTTCGCACTTCTAACTTTTGGCGCCATGTTTTTCAGCCAACTTTAAACTTCAAAAATTTAAATGCAATATCAAGCGCTAGCTACATTCCTCCTATTTTTTTCATGCACATTAGTAATATTTCTGTTTCTAATTCTTCTACTATTTGTGTCTTTGTGATTTCACTGCCTTGCCCGGGGTTAATAAAATACAGAAATCTCTTATTTTGTTTTATTTTATGGTACGTAGACGTTTGCTTCAGACTATCCCTGTGACAGAAATAACTATACTTCGAAAATATTTCAGGAAACGTATTCCTTATATAATTAGGTTTTAACAAAGCATTATATGAGAAAAGGGGTTTTTTCTCTCTAACTTTACGGTTAAGCATTTTTATTTTCTTTAATTCATTTTCTTTTTTCTTTCTCTTTAAAAACCAAGTAAGAGATATTTCATATTCCGAGACACTACGTCTCGCATTGAGAATCACAGCTTATATCTTAAGGAAGACATTTTAAAATTTAAAAATATTTTTAAGTTTGCATTCTGTAATGTAAAACTCACTAGAGATGGTGAAAAAACTTTGATTTAGAACGTATCTTTTCATTTCATTTAATTTATTTGTTCATTTTTGCTTAAAATTCCAAAACTGCAACGAAAATTTAATTGCATTGTTACAGATCAGTCATTAGATGGCAAGGAACGTTTTATGCTAAAAATGACTTCCGAACAACCATGAGCATATAGGAACACTTTCTCACACAGACACATACGCATGCATATATATATATATATATATATATATATATATATAGTCATCCGCAGACAAATATATATAAAAATCCAGGTAAAGAGGACCCAAGGTCTTATGATTTTGAGTTCCCTGGCATTTTTTTTTCTTTTTAATACAATAAATATTGTAGAGCATAATATAATCATTTAAAAATGAATTATGTCGCAATGAACTTTTAATTCATAATTATATATATATATATATGTGTGTGTGTGTGTGTGTGTGTGTGTGTGTGTGTGTGTGTGTGTGTGTGTGTGTGTCAGATTAAATAAATTGCAAACATTATGTCTGCTTATTTTTAATAAAATCCGTTCATACGCACGGATAATCTTTCGCGTCTATAATTGCAAATGTCAGAAACGACCTGTAACATTTACAGATGTTATTTTCATTCAATTCTAAATGTACCCAAGTACTTTCAACCTCTTTCCGAGGTCATCTTCAGGGTTTACCATAACTCACATCATCTTTTGATAAGTATTAAAGCATACGTATATGACCGACCATAAGGAAATCTTAAATAATTCTAATGCTTGATCATTTCATCAATTTATAGAGGATTCTAAGGGACGTAATCTAATGTCTAATAAAAAAAGTAATAAACAATGCTATTGCAGAATTTCGATATTTTTTTAAATGTATGTATTATATAGTTCAAATATAGAATAGTTTACTTTGACTTTTCAGTTAACCTGATGAAAATTCTTGAGCACTCATAAATTTTATAATTCTAATAACTAACGATAGTTTTACTTTCGTTCATAAATAGCTGTTGCAAGATAAAGTCATTATTTTTGACTTGGTAAAGTCTGTCAGAGAATAAGACGCGACTGCTAAGATGAGTTGTTTTTTTTTTCATATTGTGCATTAACAAATATATTTTATTGAGTGGTTACTCATATTTGATTACAGGCGCCATTTATTTATTAAACAGTATATTTATTTTCATCCACATTCGAGAGATCTTATTACAAAAATATATGTATATAAACAGATATCTATCTATTTGTTATTTAAATTAGATAGATAGATAGATAGATAGATAGATATGAAAAATCAAAGTAGATAGATAGATAGATGGATAGATAAATAGATAGATAAATAGATAGATAGATAGATAGATAGATAGATATGAAAGATCAAAGTAGATAGATAGATAGATAGATAGATAGATAGATATGAAAAATCAAAGTAGATAGATAGATAGATAGATAGATATGAAAAATCAAACTAGATAGATAGATAGATAGATAGATAGATATGAAAAATCAAACTAGATAGATAGATAGATAGATAGATATGAAAAGATCAAACTAGATAGATAGATAGATAGATAGATAGATATGAAAAATCAAACTAGATAGATAGATAGATAGATAGATAGATATGAAAAGATCAAAGTAGATAGATAGATAGATAGATAGATAGATAGATAGATATGAAAAATCAAACTAGATAGATAGATAGATAGATAGATAGATAGATAGATAGATAGATATGAAAAATCAAACTAGATAGATAGATAGATAGATAGATAGATAGATAGATAGATATGAAAAATCAAACTAGATAGATAGATAGATAGATAGATATGAAAAATCAAACTAGATAGATAGATAGATAGATAGATATGAAAAATCAAACTAGATAGATAGATAGATAGATAGATATGAAAAATCAAACTAGATAGATAGATAGATAGATAGATAGATAGATATGAAAAATCAAACTAGATAGATAGATAGATAGATAGATATGAAAAATCAAACTAGATAGATAGATAGATAGATAGATATGAAAAATCAAACTAGATAGATAGATAGATATGAAAAATCAAACTAGATAGATAGATAGATAGATAGATAGATATGAAAAATCAAACTAGATAGATAGATAGATAGATAGATATGAAAAATCAAACTAGATAGATAGATAGATAGATAGATATGAAAAATCAAACTAGATAGATAGATAGATAGATAGATATGAAAAATCAAACTAGATAGATAGATAGATAGATAGATAGATAGATAGATCTGAAAAGATCAAAGTAGATAGATAGATAGATAGATAGATAGATAGATAGATAGATTTTACATAAAATCCTTTAATATTTACTTAGATATTATATCATAATATAGAAATTTCATAATAAACATTTGCTTGCGAATCTCTCTTAATTATAGGTTATTTCGTTTTAATTTAAAATTCTGCATTAACTTTTATGTGCGCGTAATGGGTTCGTTTTAATTCTTTTCATCTTTTGATAAGTATTAAGTAAACTGCGATGAACTGCGATTGGCTCTTGTCTGCACATTTTCAAAGACTTTTATTTTTTACATAGCAGCAGTTTTATTTTAGACAAACTTAATTAACGCATTTATTTTTGGTTCTAATTATTTAAAAATGTAACACAAAGATCCAAAACATCCACTAACACAAATATATATTTCCTGTCTTTGACAATGACGATTATTCATGTGTTAAAACAACTCACAAGACATATTTAAGGCAAGATGAACAGAAGAATAACCTTCGTAACGAGCCAATAACCTATATAAAGAGATTTGTAACTGGTTGGAAGAAAAGGAATGAGGAAATCAAGTGAAAAAGACAAGACTAAAAACTACAAAAAAAAATAGGAGAGAGCCATGATCGCTCACGTCCTTATGGACAGGGCATATAGAAACCAGTGTGCATGCACGCATATTTAGAACAATTACATTTGTCTGTTTGTCTCTATTGCTCATTATATGAGATAGATAGATAGATAGATAGATAGATAGATAGATAGATAGATAGATAGATAGATAGATAGATAATGTAAACAAAAAATAGATAGATAGATAGAGGATAGATAGATAGATAGATAGATAGATAGATAGATATGTAAACAAAAAGTTAGATAGATAGATAGATAGATAGATAGATAGATAGATAGATAGATAGATAGATAGATAGATATGTAAACAAAAAGTTAGATAGATAGATAGATACATACATACATACATACATACATACATACATACATACATACATAGAATCGAGTTAATACCTTCTTTACAAGCAATAATTCCTCATACTCGACGCAATTCTTTGTTAACATCTTTCTAAGATCTGAAGGAATTTTCTGTGTAGACAGTGTCCTATTAATCGACAGAATCCAGTTTTCAGAGGAGAGCAAAGGTTCTCTGCAAATAGAATGATTAACAAAAAATTAATTACCACTATCGAGAATAATTATAGACGTCGACTATTAATTGACGATGCAAAATCTCTGTTTTTAGTCTGCGGCACTTTCCTTTCCTCTCACTTTTAATCTAAGGAAATTGCTACATATCATTTCAATATGCCACATTTTTAGTCACGGTTCCCTGTTAGTCGATTCTTTGAGTCGCCCGTGGACCAAAGAGAAAACAAAAAAAAAACGTGTGACAGCAATTATCCAAGTCTCTGTTTTGTAACCTCCCTGAATGGAAGTGTTTTAAACAGAAAAGACAGTTCAAGCCAATGTGATTTATAATTGTTCTTTCTTTTTACTGGTTTTACTGCCTGACTCTGATACAATGCGTTCAAAATTTATCAGTTCATTTTCTACAAAGATTTATTTCGTACAGATTGAAGCTTGTGAGAATGGCACAACGGATTCTTCTTCTTAAATTTGCTTAAAGACTGCATAAGAAGATTAATGTATTGTTTTGGTATTGTTTAATATGATGAAACTACCTTCTAATTTCCTATTCTATTCGGATGTTATTTATTATTAATGTTTGCTTATTATAATTATGATTTTAAAAAACTTCTTTTATGTGCCATGTCCTTTTAAGACGTAGGCGATCATGGCTTTCCACGTCTCCCTATCCCTGGTGGCTCTTAGCACGCCTTCTCCTGTTACACCATGCAACCCTCATTCCATCATCCACCTGATCAGGTCATTCAAATATGTTATCCGCTGCTTTCTTCTGTCTCTTTTTCTCTCTATCGGGCCGGTTAATAACAGATTCTCCAAGCACTCCTTCCTCATTGCGTGTCCCAGGAACTTCAGCTGTCTCTTCCTGATGCTCAGTATTAATTTCCTTTTCGTTTCCATCACTTCCAAAACTTCATCATTGCTCACATGTTCGATCCATGATATCCGCAGCATCCTTCTGTAGAACCACATTTCAGTTGCAGCCAGTTTTTCCTTCATCTTTGATGGTATTGTCCAGCATTCACTGCAATATTGAATAACTGACATCACATAGCAATCTAGTACTCTCTTCTTTGTTTCTAGTGAATGTTTCCTGTCTCTTAATACTCTACACAGCTTCTGGAATGTGTCTTTCGCTATGCCAATTCGCCTTCGGATCTCTGTGTCGCACATTCTGTCTTCTGCTAGAACACATCCCAGGTAATTAAACGAACAAAAAAATGACATAACGAAGGAAGAAAATAGTACCAATGTGTTTTGCAATATCCAAAGTCATTCTTTTTCTATGTGCTGTGTTTCTTCAGAACAGTTGCATCCAGTTTTTCCTACATCTTTGATGATATTGTCCTGCATTCACTGCCATAAGCAGCTGAAAGAGGAAAAACAAAGAGCCGATATCGAATTTCAGTCGTGTTTGTTACATTCCAAACGCAAATCTTCAGTCTTCCCCCTCGTTTTGGACGAACCTCACCTTTAATTACAATGTCTTCATTGGTGTAGCTACACTCTCCACGCTTAGCCAGTTGCTGGTTAATGAGTCTAATCGATCAGTTAAGTGCCATACGTGATACATGCTAGGGCAATACTGTCTCGAAAGACTGACTGGGCAGAAGATTTTCCCGCAGTAGGTTGCCATTTCGTTCTATAGTAGCCTGGTTGCCAAATAACTCAATCTGTCCTGCTATTCAACTCATGGTGAGAAGGATAATCGACAAGGTTATTTGCGCGTAAGTGAATGCAAACGAATTCAACTAGAATTCGAACTCTGCTCTACGATTTCTCGTTCCGAGCCAATATCCACTGCACCATAACGCACATATAGTTGCTTTTTAATTCAGAGTTATCTTTCTTCTAAACGCGTTGCCACTCAAGGCTATAAGACCCAGTCTGCCCTTGGTATTTACCTGAGGGGAAAGGATGGATTAATGCCTTTCCCAAGAGTGTTTGAACGTAGGTGAATGTAAAAAACCTCGACTGAAATTCGAACTCTGATTTCTCAACCTCATCCTCCCTATAGGTTGAATAATAAATATTTTATCTGAAAATCTTGTTATTCTCAAGAAGTTGTGAAGACAAAAGAATATGAATTACTCTCACGCGTCAAAATATGCTTTCTGTGTAGACAGTGTCTCATTAAAAGAAACGAAAGATGACATACCTTAAAAAAAAAGAAATTACTGCATCGTATGGATTGAGTGAATAGTTTGAGAGCACGAGGCGCTTCTTTCTTGGAGCAGACGTGTAAAACGTGCGCTTAAAATTAAACAAATCAGAAATTTATCTATACTTCCGAGATGAAACAGTATTTACATTATTTATATTGTTAGGACTGATGTCCTCATCTTTATTGCTATTTTCATGACGTTTCGGTTGCTGTACGCTCCAGACTTCTTCAGGTGCTTGAAATTTCAACCCGAACCCTTTATTTTGATTAGTGGGTTATATCATTCTCATTCCATGTGTCATGCCACTTCCGGATATCATGTAGTTATTTCTCTTTAACTCAACTCTCTAAATTGTTTGTTCACCACAACTGTAGACAGGTATTGAACTCACAACATTTTGGGTTAAATCATCGGATCTAAACAACGCTTTTAGCCACTGGAACATGTGTCCGTCGAGAAACGGTCGTGAATATTACAAGAAAGATGAGGACAGTAATCCGAACAATGTAAATCAGAAATGTTATGTTTTTACGTGTAGCTTTTCGCTAATGTCAGATTGTCCGATGATAAAAAAAGATTTATTGAATCAAAATAAAAGTATATATTACCCTTATCAGAAAGCCATCGATTCACTTCTTAAATTTTTTTTTTTTCAAACAACTGCTAAATTCGTTGAAGGCTTCTTTATCTGGATCTTGATTTAATTTCTTGTCCCTCAAAAGGCGGTCTCTTTGTCTGCGGTCTCTTTGTATCTAGCAGCGGAGTCAGCAGAATGTGTAAGGGGTAATGAAGACTATGTTCAAAGACAATGGTTAATCTTTAGTAATGTCATATTAAGAATATGTAAAGTGTAATGAAGACTATGTTCAAAGACAATGGTTAATCTTTAGTAATGTCATATTAAGATCAGGTCGACAAAATGCAAGAAAGTTCTAGAAAATGTAGCGTAGCGATTAACTGAGCGAAACGTAGAATTCAAATTCCTTCAAATTCGTTGTCCAATTTCGTACATATATCCTTGTGAATCCTTTTTTCTCTTACCCCAGACTACGGGTTAAACAACAGGAGAGACTGGATTCTCTAACCGTGGTTGCTAAGGAACAACTCAAAAGTGGTAGGGCGTAGTGGTTGCAACTTCCTTCCCATAAAAACACAATTGCTACAGAAGCCCAAAAAGCAAAACCTGATGTTTTGAGTCTATGGTTATATCATCCACAATGGAATGTCACCGAGAAGGATTGAATATCAAACCACAGTTTTTCTATCAAATACTCCATAGAAAAGTCCAAGGATGATGGTGGGGGGTTTAGTTAATGTTTAGGTTTTTCATTCATATCCAGCCTTTATACAAAACTTTTTCCGATATTATACCGTCCACATGGTTAAAAGATACGGATAATGTATACTATATTTATGATTATAGCTTGGATTCACGTAAAAGAAATCGGATAGTAGCGGGATTTTGTTGCAGTAACATGGTATATTCTGACATCATACGCAGCTATACGCTCTGAATCGGTGTTTGGCAACTACAGTAATAGTTCCGTAGTGAGACTATCGGTTGTGTCGCTGCTTTATTTTCGACGGCAATCTTCAGGCAAATACATAAAAGTCGCACTGCCTCTGTTTCTTGCTGTAAGTAAAATCAACCATAATTTTGTCATTTCCTATAGTAATAAATAACACAACGTATATGGTCTGTATGGGCTATTTTTATTGTTTTCAGAATGGGTTTTTTTCTAATTACTTGTCAATGAATGAAAGGGTGTAGTGAGTGAGAGAAACTCTCTAATTGCATTGCAGACCTATACTCTATGAGATGAAGATTATCACGAAAGAATCTTTAAAAAAAATTCTTTTTACTAGAAAATCATCATTCACCTCTAGTTTCTGATTTGTCAATTCACGGACCAATAAAAAGCATTGCGACATCCACCTTCTTTTTTTCTTTCTTTCTTTTTCTTTTTTGGGGCTTGTGACCGTCAATTGACTCTATTCAAGTGCAGCTTACTTCAAAAATACGATATATTGCCAACAAACTGACGAGATGATCGTTAGTTAGGAGATTTTTTTCTTAATCCTTAACTGTAAATTATTCCTCTCTAATTACACACACAATGTTACATATACCTCAGGTCCATGGCCATATCTGACTACCGGGCACACCGGGCACACCGGGCACGGGTCCGGGCCGACCCGTGCAATCATAGTAAAAATCCGGGGGAGGAAAAATCTCTTCGTCAGAAATCAAATTAAACAATTCACGAAGAAAGAAAGAAAGAAAGAAAGAAAGAAAGAAAGAAAACATCCGAATGAACGCAGTAAAAATCTGTTTGTTTATTTATTAATTTGGGGAGAAAAGACTGGTTATACTCAGAAAGTCCGAACCCAATTTCCTGCTTTCGTTCACGTTCTGTGTCTAATTTCCATTGGAATAAACAAAAAAATCCGCAATAATCATAGTTTCTAGAAACGGATGACACTGATGACGTCATCACATTGTCAACTAATAAATCCGGGCAATTTTCTCTGTGCCCCGTGTTTTTTTAGCATCAGCTACCACCCTGCTCAGGTCTATGCTACTTATGTTATGCTACTGGACTTAAAGGATGTTGTGGTGTGCCATGACAGTCTACATCATTAAGGGGAGCGAAACATTGAAGAGGTTTAGTTTGGTTTGACTTGTTTTACGGCATATCAACCTCTTGGGGGTCATTTAATGCTGAAGCATTAGTTCCTTGAAAAACTCATTTTGATTGGTAACATTTTCCCTTCTAAAACGTATTTTTTGGTATCATTTTTCCTTCAAAAACGTTTTCTTGGTAATATTTTTCGTTCAAAAATGTTTTCTTGGTACTATTTTTCATTCAAAAAGGTTTTGTTGGTAATATTTTTTTACAAAAATTGTTATGTATATATTTCATAAAAGTTTTTATACTTTTATAGTGTTTTGGCCTCTGTTTAGAGGGTTAAATATTTGCCCATAACTGGAACCTTAACAAGTTCTACCACTCCGAGTCAGCGTAGACCTGTGAACAACAGCAATTAAGAGGTGATTCCATGCTCCTCACAACCTCCCAATCAGAGACTTTGCTGCCGGATGCAGTTTACCGTCATGCCTACGACCAACATCGAAGAGAGAGAGAGAGAGAGAGATTAGTAACAAAGAAACACGAACAACTGCTGCTCAGTCATTTATTGTGCTGTCAGTGACGATTATTACCCTCTCGTAGAACATCCGTTTTGGCGTGTACAACCTGAAGCAAAATATCGAATCGTTTCCGATCGGTTGTCATCAAATTACTGTGTTGCACAAAGACGAGTATTTATGATTTCATTACGAGGGGAAAAATCCACCGTAAAATGTCCACAATGTTTACGCTAAAGAAAAGGAAAATAAACAAAAGAACAACGTCTATAGATATGGAATCTATATTTTTTAAGCTGCGTATGTGCAACAACAAATTTGAGGAAATAATTCAATTTAAAACACCAAACAAAATTAAAGTTTAAAGCTTAAGTCTAAAAATTGGAGGAAAAAGTGTGAGAATATTACGTAGTAATGGACAATTATTGAATCATTTTAGGCATCATCGCTGATAACGACTTTTTAGAATATAAACATTACCGTTTTTGAGATAACACTTCCTTTTCCAAACTTCTCAATTATAACTAGTTTACTACCATACCGTCAAAGAAAATGACAAAAATCTATTAACACGTTCGGTATATTTTCTGCGTGTGTGCTCTAGGGTTTTCATATATGTAAAATTAATTCTTGTGTCGCATGTAACAAGAGAAAAATAATTCTACTTTTGAAATCCTTGAAAGTGAAAAATGATGTTTGGTTACTCTTGATCCGTTTAGAATTCAAAAATCTAACATTATTTTTTTTTAATATTCCCGAATATAATCAATTTATTGTTTACAATGGCTGGTTAACGCAAGTTGTTAATTTTCTATTTCCTTTTTATATTTTTTTAACAACGGTGTTCACATTGAACATGTCACGGAGATATAAAGCGATTATCTCTTAAGCTTAAGCGGAATGGCTTTCAATTTGCTGTCCACTGTTATCGAACGTAGAATGTGGTGATCCTTTGGTAACTCTCTGGAAGTGTTGTATCAAGGAAACTGACGTATCCAAACACAATTGCCCGAGACTCAGGGCTGGGTAGAGGATATCTGAGTACAGTAATGCTTGACCCTGTTGTGTGGGGTGGGTTGTCGATGAATTTCAGACCAACCATCGGTTGGTCTCAGAATGATGATGATGTCATTTGCCGGAGGCCACTTGAAGTAGAAGATTACAGAGTAAGAGGCACAGCTTATGCAGACATGTGCGGAAGATAACGGTTAACCGAAAATTTGAACAGGTTAAGATTGCAGTTATCGGGGAAGAATCCTCTTGGTAGTCAGTTCCACAAGCCTGGGGTTCGTGGGGAGAAGCTGTTCGGATGAAATTTACAATCTCACTAAAGGAATAAGAAGGAATTTAGGGTGATTAGCTTAACTGATTAGAGAAACCCTCCTTTACTTCAATTTAAATTCGTTTTTAAATACAACATATTATTTTGTTTATTGGAAATATTATATTTAATCTGTTAACTTAAGATTAAAACTGCAATAAAGCCATCAAGAAAGATTTCTCATTTTTAAAAATTTCTTTTAAGGCTTAAGTATCGCGTTTCGTTGCAGGTACCTGCATAAAACATTGTCAGTCAGCTTCTGACGACTGTGTTGTTGTGTATGAAACTCAGACTTGTGCTAAGAGTGATGAAAACGTGTATATATATAAACACACGTTTTCCTCATTAGGAAAACTTTGAGTTTATATATAACTCAATTCATATATATATATATATATATATATATATATATATATATATATATATAAGTAAAGTAAACCTAATATATATATATATATATATATATATATATATATATATAAGTAAAGTAAACCTAATATATATATATATATATATATATATATATATATATATAAACCTACCAAGGTTTCACCTAAGCTTAGGTGAAACTTTGGTAGGTTTGTTGGCTCACTAGGTTTACTTTACTTATTTTGTTCTGCTTAAGTATTGAGCGCTTTTTTTGTTAGTTGATTACCCGTCTCGGGTTTTTTCTTTGGGCTCCGTACTGGCTTGGTCCGAATCTCTTTAGCTGATGTTCATGTGCTTGACTCTTTCTTGTTTTACAACCATTTTTCCCTTCCACGTAGATACGCGAAGGGTTTTGCGAAACGAGTATAATTATACGTTTGTATTTATATATATGCATATTTTATATTCGTCATCTACATACAAACCTGTTTCGCTATATCACAGCTCATCGGTGTTGCTAAATATCCAATTGCTTCCGGCCGGGATCGAAACTCGACCGATTTGATGTCAGTCGGAGTCGCTAACCCCTCAACTATAGGCACATGAAATTAGGGAAAGGATATTTTAGCGTGTTATATTTAAGCGGTGTATACACACGACAGAAACCGAAAGAACTTAATTCATTGCTGAAGAGTTACGCATATATCGCCGAAGTGGTAACTGTATTTTGAAATTTTCCTCCCTAGAGTGCCCAATCTTCATGAGAGCATAATATTCGTCATATATTTAGTGTATCGAGGCAGCAGATAATTTTCTAAACATGTACTGTTAAATATAAGAGACAATGAATGTCTATTATGTTTAATCATGAGCCGTTTTAAACATCGGATTTTGGCTTTAATTTCAGGTGAAAATAAAGACAAAAATTCTCCAACATTTGGATAATTTTTTATTAAGTTGGTTCTAAGTTTTCGGCTCACATGAGCCATCTTCAGAGAGGTTACAAAGACATTAACACAAAAACATCCACCATCAGCGACGATTTTATCTTGTGTTGACATAAAACTCCGCTAAGCAACGGCAACAGTTACCAAAAATAGCAAACGCAGCCCGCAAATTTGTAATGCAGTTCTATGACGTCACACCGCGTGAGAGCTCGAAATGATAACAGAACCATATATTTAGATGCAATGTAATGTGCTATGACCAGATTTAAGCGTGATTTTATTAAGTGTGGGTTGTTATATATATATATATATATATTGCTATCGTTTTACTATCTTTTATATATATATATATATATGTGTGTGTGTGTGTGTGTGTGTGTGTGTGTGTGTATGTGTGTGTGGTGTTAAATTGTGATAATGTTTTATCGCCAAGGTTGTTGATTTTTCAGTAGATACACTGATAAAATGCATTTTGGCAAGTAAATGTTTATAGTAAAGTGCTCAGTATCGGGGGTGGAGATAGAGCGCTGATAAGCACAATGAATTTGTCACTTTAACTGAGCAGGTTCATGCCCACTTCAAAGTTTCGTGAGTACATTGTTATGATGTTCTCACTCGTCAGGGCTAGTTTGCAAACGGTGTTCTCACGAATTTTTGAAGTTGGCATGAACCTACTCAGTTAAAGATACAAACTCTTTGTGCTACACACACACACACACACACACACACACATATATATATATATATATATATATATATATGATTGCAACATCTTTAGAGATGATTGCCGTTTCATGAAATGTACATGAGTTATCATCTCATAAACGAGAATGTGTTCTAAGATCGTCCTTTATCCCAGCCGGTGATTTCCGACTGCTTTTGCATATGTGGATATGAAAAGAGGATCATTTTGATAGGAACACTTGGATCAAATAAGGTAGCGTCTTTCTCGTAGACATTCATGTATCTTTTCAGATCCAAACTGAATTTATATATTTGATACGTACACAACATAAATGTAGTACGGACTTAGAACGCAACTTTTTATGAGCAGTTCAATTTTACACCGGCGTGATGTAGCTTCCCTGTGCCTCTTCTACAAGTACTTTCATGGCTTCTGCTCCGATGAGCTTAGATCACTGGTGCCGCCTAAGCACGAATTTACACGAGATACTAGATTAGCAACTAGGTCCCACCCTTTTACAGTTAAACAAATAAGATGTAACCGTAAATTCTACTCCAACAGCTTCTTTTCTCGCGCTTCCCGCCTGTGGAACTCCCTTCCACAAGTCTGCTTTCCCGACAGTTACAATCTCCAGGTGTTTAAATGTAGGGTCAATAGACACCTCCTATCACACTAACTCCCAACTATTCTCACAACACTCTCATCTACCCAACCCTCATTCTCGGTATCCTCACCCGCCTATCACCCACCCTCTGTTATTTCCTATATTTAATCAGCCTTTCTCCACTCTACGTAGCCCCCTGCACAGTAGTGGCAGTGACATGCCTTGCTCGGGGTGAAACGCTTATAAAAAAAAAATATATATATATATATCTTTCTATAATTCAACAGCAAATGCAGAAAATTTTAGATGTACCTAATATTTTCCAGGGTTGAAGAGCGTGAGTGAAATAAATGTCGTATGGACTTTTCCCACAACCTTTTATGAGCAGTCACATTTTATGCGGTCGTTCGAAAAAATCCTCTAAAAAATATATGTTAGTGTAAAATAATTTTATGGACTAATTCCTCAGAATTTTGTGAAGCAACTTGTGATATTTTCCGGTTTTTTTTTTTTGTTGTTTTAGTTTTTGTTTTTGACATCTTTTTTTGTGCTTTAATTTTTAGAAATCTTAATATTGAGCATCGGGAAAAGACAGCTAAAGTTTCAGGGTCATGCAATGAGGAAGGAGGGCTTAGAGAAACTGATACTAACAGGGTAGATAGAGGGAAAGAGAGACGGGGGAAACAGCGTGTAACATACTTGACGGACCTGAGCTGGTAAATGGCAGAGTGGTGGTTGCATGAGGTAACAGGAGAAAGCGTGCTAAGAGCTACCAGAGATAGGAAGACATGGAAGGCCATGATCGCCTACGCCCTGAAAGGACAAGGCACATTAAAAAAGAGGAAATCCTAGAAAGAAAGAACGCTGACCCTCTATGTAATAAAATAATCTCCTATTTGACTGTAACTGTAAAATCGCCTCATAGATGAAGAGCACTGTTTTTCTACTGGCCAAAATGGTCGTTATATTTTTTTGCTGTGTTGTTATGCGTTCGTATTTTTTTGCTGTGTTGTTATGCGTTCGTATTCTTCTGGATATTTAATTTCCCTTGTTTCTCAGTAATTCTCTGACAGTAACTATTCATGTGTTTTTTTCCCTTTCTCTTGCAGAAAGCTCCATTGGTCTTCGGCTTTAAGAACAAGACTGACATGTTTCGCATCGACGAAAGGTTAGTGAACTCCCGCACACCCTTTATGGGTGGAGTATTTTTTTCATTATTTCTTTCTGTTCTGCAAGCAAAGAAAAGAGCATTTGTACATTCTATGACTATTGAACACATGGGACCTCAATGTCTAATACACTTAAATTGAACGAAGTGAATATATAGCAATATATTTTTATATAGTTCCTCTCTTGATCCCCTCTCACCTGTCACCTACGTGGGCTACATATATATATATATATGTGTGTAGCTGTAATACAGCGAAACAGTATGTGGATAACTAATATATATATATATATATATATATATATATATATATTGTAAGGGTTGTTGCAATGGTTTATAAAAGCATAGTATCACTACACAATAATCTTCGCGTTTCGGAGCTACGTGCGCAACTCATCTGGTGATAAGTTGAAAAGTTTGGTCTACACTGGTCTTATTTTGGTAATTTTCGCTCCCCGGCCAAAACGCCGAGGCGCAACGGCCAAGTATTATTTACTTATCTTCCCCACTTGAGATAGATGTGACACAAGGTATTTTTTAATGCGGGGAACCTGAGCGCGTACGCCCAGGTACTGGTCAAATATTACCTATCCACCCCAGAGGATAGGTTCAGAACTGCGCTTCCATTGTAACAAACATTACAATATAAAGCTCTACGTTGTATCAACCACTCTTTATAAAAGTAAATGCATTAACAGTGGTTTTAAAACCTACGTGATCTATAACTTTCTTACAATATACATATATATATATATATATATATATATATATATATATATATATATATATATATATATTCATCAACCACATTCTGTTTCGTTGTATCACAGCTCATCATTGTGGCTAGACATCCACTTCCTTCTGGCCGGGATCGAAATTCGACCGATTTGGTGTCAGTCGGAGTCGCTAACGGCCATAGGCCTATGAGATCAGAGATTAGAGGAGGGAAATTTTAGAGTGTTGTATATAAGCGGGGTATACACACGCCAATCACAGAAATAACTCAATTCATTATACTGCATAATAAAACAAATAATTACGCCATAAGGACAGTGTTAGATGTAAAATATAAAAAGCATATAAACAGGGCTAATATTATAATAAACTGAGAGTCTATGCGAAAGTTTAAATAGCAGAAAGGCAACAATTTTTTAGTTTCATTTTTTATTTCTCATATGTATATATATATATATATATATATATATATGGGTGCAGGTGTATGTGTGTGTGTGTGTGTGTGTGTGTGTGTGTGTGTGTGTGTGTGTTTGCGAGTGTGTATGTGTCAGCAACATATAAAACCAGTTAAGCGATCTTAATTTATTCAAGTTATAAGCGTCAAAACGTAGGAATATAAACATTTACAAACTTTTTGGAAAGATAAAAGCGAAATCAGGTAAAGTAAAATATTTTTTCTAAAAACTCGTTTGTAGGTTCAATATTTTTAATACTTATCGGTAAAAATACATGTATTATAAATATTACATATAAACAGATGTTAACAGTAAGTGTTCTTCTAAGTCTTTTTCTTTATACAACAAGATTTTGTACAGACGTTTCTAACAATTTTACGTTTTACCCATATATATATATATATATATATATATATATATATATATATATATATCAGTAAGAAATCCAGGGGAAAATTGGTAAATAACCCTAATAGATCCTCGTAATATTGGTCAAATACTAAAAATGATCCAACGGAGAGCTCGATGTAAATTTAATTTACAGAGAAAATATTCATTTATTTCATTTTTAAATTCTGATTTACATTTCGGGAATAGCAGTTTCAACATGCCTGTTAGAGACTTGAACTGTTAGAACAATACATGTCTATAATATCTATGTTGAAATATCTGTTCCCCAAGTGTAAATCTGAATTTAAAAATGAAAAATAATATATATATATATATTATATACACCCTCCACATACACCCCCACACACACATACACACACACACACACACACATATATATATATATATATACATATATATATATATATATATATATATATATATATATATATATTTCATTGAATAATATAGACATATTGTGCCTATATAGTTTATACAGATCCTTTGCAGATTTCTAATTAGTTTCTTGAAGATAAAATTTATTAAGGGAGTCTCAGTAGATTTTTCTAAATATAGTATTTTCGTAATTCACCAAGTTCATTTTCAGAGGCAAATTACAACGAGAAAACTATTTTAAATGTGATAAAAAATCTTCATTCCGTTGTGATAGTGATTTAAAATGCACACAGAAAGGTGCCCTGTTATAATTATTTAAAGATTTTCAGTTTAACTCTTAGTGATATGAAATTTTTTCAAAACAAGAATTTCAATATAAGAGACATTATCGTGAATTCGTAGAAATTTAAAACGGCGTTAAATGTTATATACATTTTAATATGTTAGATGGGTAATAAATTCTCTTGAGGGTTGTTTGGAATGCAGATTTTACAGGGTGTTTAGACTAAATGTGTCAGTTTTTGTTTGGTTTTTTTGTTTGATTTTTTGTTTGATTTTTTCTTTTTCTTTTTCTTTTTTTTTTTTTGCAAGAAAACAAAGTAAATATCTTATCCAAAAATCAGTTTATTGGAAAAATAGAAAAACATCATATAGGTTATAGTAATCAAAAGCCAATTCCCTCAAAGAAACCAAATTCAGCATCTAGCATGGCCTCGATTCGACACTGAAATCAGGTACTTGCGGCCTTCAGTATGAGCTTCGGAAGAGCCTCAAAAGCTCAAAAGACAATTCCATCAAAGAAGCCTTCAGCATCTACCACGACCTCGATCTGACTCTGAAACGCCTCCTGTAGATCAGCTGGGCCTTGTTACTACGGGCAGTGCTGTTTGTGTCTTTCTCAACCGCGCCCTACACATAATATTCCATGGGATTACATTCAGGGAAATTAGAGAACCAGACGTTGAGGCTGGTGAAGTCGTAAAAATTATCTGACAAACACTTCTGACACTTTCTGAAATTGTGAGTCATCGTCTCCAACCAAGGCTCGGGCACAGTGTTCATCAAATCTTTATAGCCGTCCAAATTGGCCCTGACACCCTGTTCAAAATTGTAATGTGGCATAACATCGTCCTTGCTGAGCGCACACTCAAACATCATCACAATTTAGACAAAGATGTTCTTCATGACACAAACAATATCATACAGATTACAAGCAAACCATATGTTGTTCTGTGTGTTGTGTTTCTAGTTCTGACAAAAATTATTTTTATCAGAGAAGGACCAGATTGCTCCGCGTTTAATTGGATATTTGAACTTGTTTACGTTTTTCTTTGCTTTTATTCCGACGATTTTCTCGAGCCTTTTCTGCAAGAAGTCGATCTTTACTCTCGGGTATGTCTGGTAGTAGAGGTTCTTATTTAAGGTTAGCTTCACGGAGAAAATTTCAACATTTATTTCCCTTACCAAAGCGCAAATTCACTTGCTTGAGCCTGCTATTAATTTTTCCTGCAGTTATTGAATAGAATTCAGGTGTATGATGCTCGGCATGAGTCATCATGGTGCAGGGTACCCGTTTCCAATATTCAGACGGCTTCCACTTGTCCATGTCAGTTAACTTCCGGATTTCTAAAGCTGTAGTGATTTGCTTTCGCAATACCGTTCACTGTTTACAGATATTCCAAACTAATTTTTAAAAAGATAAAAATATTAAACTCTTTCTGTAAAAGGGTGGGACGTTGTTGTCAGTCCGGTTACTCGAGTAAATTCTTGTAAAGCGGGTATCAGTGAGCTAAGCTCGTCGGAACAGAAGCCATAAAAACATTTATAGAATAAACAGAGGGAAGCCACATCCCGCCGGTGAGATAGCGTATTGAGTCGAGTTGCCAGGTTGGGACCGATCACTTTACAGGCTCCTTTGGAGCCTGTCGAGAATACTGAGACAGAGGCGCCCGACCAGATATTACAAGAGTACGCATTGCAATAAATACAATTCATGTACACATAGATGTACAGCATGTTATTTACTTTTTTCAAAACAGGGAAATCAATGTCTGTCGTCCTTGATATCAAAGAACTACCAAAAGAAAAAGCAACGTTGTCGACTCAATCTAATGTACCCACTAAAAACAACGTTTATAATTATAATACTGAAAATTTATATGAACAAAATATATATTTATAAAGTATATGTATATTAGACAAATATTGTACATATATTGACTATTTACGCTCTCACACCCTGATTGAGCACTCTGGAAGAATGGTAAACTTTGAAAAACAGTAGCTACTCTCGCATACACGCATCGCTCATTCACTAATGAATTAGAGCGCTCTGGCTATTGGGCGTTTATAATGACAATATACATGCTAAAAAGATGCCTTCTTCTACCAAACGCCCATAGCCCAGAGGTAGAATCGCCGACTGACGCCAATTCGGTCGGGTTTCAATCCTGGGTTAGAAGCAATCGGAGTCTAACCGTAGTGATGAGCTGTGATACAGCGAAACAGATCTGTCTGCGGATGGCTATATATATATATATATATATATATATATATATTTGTATGTATATATATATATATATACAATTAATATATATATTAATCATTTCTTTAGAACATGTACAACCTACTACAAAATGGTACATTTTGTTTCGACATTGAAAGAACAATGACTCATCAGGTAGTTAATAGTTTTCCTTTTCTAGATTTCTCATCTTATTTTCTCATCTTTTCTACCCTCTTTCTTCCCCACCCTTTTTCCTTTCTTTTTTAATATCTTTTTACCTCCTACAAAAAAGATTTCCGAGAATAAAAGGAAGTGGATTTTTTATTAAAACGTTTACTACCGCCATTATTACCGACCTGATGAGACATTGTTCTTTCAGTGTCGAATCAAAATTTACATTTTTTAGTAGTTTGTAGTTTAGACAAGTTTTAAAGAAATAATAAAAAATTAATATTAATTGCTCAATTTTTATATTGAGCACGGTTTTAAATTAATACTTTGAACGTTGCAAATATTTTCTTCGTTCCGTATTGATTTGTATATATATATATATATATATATATATATATATATATAAACGGCTGAGTATTGGATGAGAATGCATGAAACTCATAGTCGTGGTCTGCCTATGGGTCCTTAAAAAAATCCAACGGAGAATCTGTAATGTGATCGATCCCGACTTGGCAGCTCAGATACAGTCACTTTCTCACCGGCGCAATGTGGCTTCCCAGTGTCTCTTCTACAAATACTTTCACGGCTTCTGCTCCTATTAACTTAGCTCTCTGGTGCCCTCTACTTATGAATTTAGTCGAGCCACAAGATTAGCAACTGGGTCCTACCATTTTACAGTGAAACCAATAAAATGTAAACGCAAGTTCTACTCCATCAGCTTCTTTTCTCGCACCTTCCCGCCTGTGGAATTCCCTTCCGTCTCCTTGCTTCCCCGACAGCTATAATCTCCAAGAATGTAAAGTCAATAGTTATCTCCTATCTTACTGACTTGCATCCTCTCTCTCATATTCCCTTTTCCGTCCACACCCACTCTTATCGGTATTCTTATCCTTCTTTTACCCACTTCCTGACAGCCCTATAATCTTTCTCATAATTTTCCTCTTACGTAACCCAATGCAAACCAGTGGCAGTAAACTGCCTTGCCATGGGCGATATGATTATAAAAAAACTCAAACATCGACCACTGATCACAGTGAATAATACGCAACCACTTTTTTCATTTCAGTATCAAAGATTTCGTCGACTTAAACTATTAACTCTACATCGTTTCTCTTATTGCCAACTTGTGATACATTATTTCTTTCAATGAACTAAGCGTAGATTTACAAAAGTAAATTTGCTAAAATGTAGCGGTTGCCAAAGAGGCGCGCATAAGAAGTTTGCTCGTTTCATTTGTTTATTTCTGTGACTTTTCATTGCGACCAAAATGATAATGCGCTCGAAGATTAACTCGGTAGAAGTCAGTTTTTTGTTCGATTTTACTAAAATCTTTTTTTTTCTATGTCTGCATGCGTAATTGCTTGAATTTGCTTTTAATCGATCATTTTTAGCATTTTTCTCTTTTAAAATATCGTTAAAATGATTTACGCATTAACATAGATGGAAGCAGAAATAGATAGATATGAACAGACTGAAAAACAGATATAATGATAGATAGTAATTCACTAAGATACGCTTAGTTGTTGCTCAAGGCTGAACTTATGGACCATCGAATGAGGATTGAACTTCACTACTCAGTTGACATCAATCTAGGGCGACAAACTTGCTCAACATGACACAAGAAAGAAAGAAAGAAAGAAAGAAAGAAAGAAAGAAAAGGTACACCAAAAAGAACGAAAGAGATAAATAGATTTCAAACAGACCACATAAATAATCACGTGAGAAAGGTAGATAAATAGATAATCAAACTTACCATGCTAATCATCACATGACGATAGATAATTGATAGGCCGAAAGTATGGGGTACCGCGTGAGGATCATTATTCAGTTGTTAATAGATAGATAGATAGATAGATAGATAGATAGATAGATAGATAGATAGATAGATAGATAGAATGAATACAAGAAATCTAGAAGTGAGCCACCACCTACCACGGTTTCACACAACGGTTCTTCAGGGTAAGTTAGCACTATTTTCGGATGTTTAGTCTGTTATTATTAGTGTTGCCTTACTGTGATTAAGTTCATTATTATTAGATAGATAGATAGATAGATAGATAGATAGATAGATAGATAGATAGATAGATAGATAGATATACAATTTCGTGTAATGCCATCTTTTGTTCCATCCTCAAATATGAGCAACGCAGTTATGGATTTTTAATCCTATTAGGGTCTTACATCATCTTACAAAGATGTGGCAACGTTGGGCGTCTTTTGCATTGGTTGTTACGCAGATTCTGCATAACGTGTGATGAATGTGACTTCTCTGTATGTAGCGTCTCAGATAAATTTTGAAGCCTGCACTACTTAGACGGACGTGACCACATTCATTAGATATTAGGTCAGATTCTATGGCAAAATCTCCAGGAAAATTAGCGTGAACACTGTTACAAACAGTGAGATAAACATATACATACATATACACATATATATACAAGACAAAGAGCGATAGATAGATAGATAGATAGATAGATAGATAGATAGATAGATAGATAGATAGATCATCGAACAGAGATAGATAGATAGATAGATAGATAGATAGATAGATAGATAGATAGATAGATAGATAAATAGATAGATAGATCATCGAACAGAGATAGATAGATAGATAGATCATCGAACAGAGATAGATAGATAGATAGATAGATAGATAGATAGATAGATAGATAGATAGATCATCGAACAGAGATAGATAGATAGATAGATAGATAGATAGATAGATAGATAACAGTCGTTTGATATAGATATGAGGAAGGTGTTTACCTTCTCGTACTCACGATGATAGGTCACAATTAACGTAGAGTTCGCACGCGAATCAATGGGTGGTGTCAGAAAATTTCCAATTCCTCCCGCACTTACCCGTTTTGAACGCCTTAAGCATCGAGAATTAGCCCTCACTCTCGCACCTCCTTCATGAGCAATGCGAAAAAGGTGTAGCCTGGGGTCGCGCTCCTCCTCCTGGAACTGAAATTTGGTTAATTTTCGCCTCAAGTCTTCTAAATTGGACGTTTACAGGCTTTTGGATTGATGTGAAGACTGAAATAAACGCCATCAAAGTTCCTGCGTATCTTTCTTCAGTTGAATCGTTAATGTTTATTATTGGGTAGTATTCCCTCTAATCTCATTCAGTTTGTATCCTTTTAATCTACAGCATTTCAATCTGCCCCCTCCCCAACTTCAGTTTCTGTATACCCGCTGATTTTTTTTACGTCTGATTTCTCTGATTATTAATCTGTTAAGATTTTAATAATTCTACTGCCTTTGGTATATTTGAGAAAATTTGATGAGAAAATTTGTGTCATACCAAAGTGTCATATATATATATATATATATATATATGTTTTTGCTCTGCGTAACTGCCTTTTGGTTAACACTTTTGGTTAGTTTGTATCGAGCACTTTTCTTTCCTGGTGGTTCGTTCCGTTAGAGGGTTTTTTTCTTTACTGTGAAGAACCGTATGCATTGTCGGTCCTACGCAGTTTTCTTTTTTTGTCCCCTCTTTGTCCAAAGCTCTATAGCCGAGGACGGTAACGGAGTTAGATTCTGTTGCTTATTCATAGTCTTTAAAAGATTCTTGTGTAATATTTTAAGAGTAGAATACGGACAGAGTCGGTTTTATTATCATTATTATATATATATATATATATATATATATATATATTGTTTAATATTTAGTTTTTGGTCCTAATAGGGTTAGACCAGTACCCATTTGTATTAAAAAGTGTTCGATACAATCATATTGTAGAACTTTTGAATATTTTCCATTTTTAAATTAATTAATTTTTTATTAAATTTTAAGTTTAAGCAACAATACAATAATCCTCTCTCTTGCACACAGTAAAAAGTACCTTCAGATATTGGAGGCCATCTACATTAAATCAAAACAACCCACACTTTATAAAATCACGTTTAAATCTGGTCATAACACATTACATTGCATTTGAATACATGGTTCTGTTATAATTACGAGCTCTCAAGCAGTGTGACGTCATAGAACCGCATTACAAATTTGCGAACTGCGTTTGCTATTTGGTAACTGTTATTGTTGCTTAGCAAAGTTTTATTTCAACACAAAATAAAATCGTTTTTTATGGTGGATGTTTTTATGTTAACGCCCTTGTAACCTCTCTGAAGATGGCTCATGTGAGCCGAAAGCTTAGAACCAACTTAATAAAAGATTATCTAAATGTTAGAGAATTTTTGTCTTTATTTTCACCTGACATTAAAGCCAAAATAAGATGTTTAGAACAGCTCATGATTAAACATAATAGACATTCATTGTTTCTTATATTTAGCAGTATATGTTTAGAAAATTATCTGCTGCCTCGATACAATATATATATATATATATATATATATATATATATATATATATACAGGTCTAATATATATATATATTGCTAATGATTCTTAAATAAATGCCTAATCAGCTCTTCAAATTTTGGAGATATAGACACAATTAATTTACGTCGGATAGTAAGCAATCTACATCGATATGTTTTACAGGTCCCTCTTACTACACGTATTATATATATTTTTGGTACAAGTTCTTGATTTTATTGTACCTAAAAACTCTTTTTACTTTCTCTCTTTCTCTCTCTTTCTTAATCTGTATATCTATTTGTCTATCTCTCTTTGGTACATAACTGCTTGCTTGTATCTGCTAGACAGAAATCGCACATAGACAAATCTGCAAATATCTGTTCATAGACATTTCATTGTAGAATATTGAAGCACTAAATTCTCTGAATCCTACGTCGCCGACGACAATCCATTTGTTGCATTATTCTTTTCCCTTGAAGACTTCCTTTTGAAAGTTTTTATTTATTTATTTATTTATTTATTTATTCCTCCACTTCTTTTTTCTTTTATTCAATTGAAACATTTTTTTTCTAATTTTGCATTCCTCTCATTAACGCCATTTTCTTTTAGCTGCTGTGCTCCACCACCTTCGATATACAGTTTCTTTTTTCCCGCCCTTATACTATTTATTCAAATGCTTTGTTCTTTGATTTCCAAAGAAAAATTGTTTACTTATTTCTTTTCGTATTGTAACTAGACCAGACACTGTATCTATTGTCAAAAGCTCTACATTTTCTATTAATTCGTTTTTATTGGAAAATTACACTTTCTAAAGAAATACCTTAATATAGGTTTACCTGTCGACAAAAAAAAAAGAATGAAATTAATAGTCGCTTCACGATGAAGCAATGGTTAACAAGGCATTGCAAATAACATTTACTACTACAGAGAGTTCCATCCTCACAATGTGCATCGGTCGGGACACTATAAAACTTGTGAGTCTCTTTATCCGTAATTATATGCAACAAATGATTGGGATTTTAAATTTTACAGTATTTACATAGTTCGGACTATTGTCCTCATCTTTATTGTCATGCTTACAGCGTTTCGGCCGTTATACGCTGCGGCTTTCTTCAGTGACTAGAAATTTCAAACCGAACCCTTTATTATGATCACTTGGGTATATCATTCTCATTCCATGTGTGATGCCACTTCTGGTAGCCATATAGTTATATCCCTTTAAATTAACTCTCTAAGTTATTTGTTCACCATTTTAGTGTCATAATCTCTACTTTGAACTCCAATTTAACTGGTATCATTATTTATACATTTTCTATCAAAGAATGGATGAAAATTATAATTAAAAAACACTTCCAGATTCCAGTTATAATGTGTGAAGTCTCATTTTAACGATGTAATAATTTACTCCTGAACGTTAATAGGCAAACTCTTGAAAAAAGAAACTCTAATTTTATTAGAAATTAGATTGGTTAACCTGATTGATTGACTTGTTTTAGCAGCTAATCAATCTTGTGCAAGTTATTTCAAGCTAGAAGATATCTTTAGATGTTAACAATACTTTTGGTGATAATAATGATTGACTAATTGATGTTCTACGAATTGACCTATAGCTAGGAGATAAGAGGTAAATTCATACTTGAGTATTTGAGCGTCAGTGAATATATCAAAACCGGCTGAAATTGGAACTCAGCTCTTAGATTTCCGATTCTAAGTCGTTATCCATTTCACCACCCGCACATCGGGGTACCTGATATTGCCATGCAGTTACCCATCTAAGTACTGACCACACTCAACGTTGCTATATTACATAATAGATATAAAAGCTCCATTCTGAAGTTTCTCATTAGTTTTAAATGGTAAGATTAAATGTAGGAATTTGGTAAATTTTAGATTTAAAAATCCGGTATTCTATTTGTAATCAGGTAATTCAGTTTGTTAAGTACCATACGTGATACACGCTTGGGCGATCATGTCTCTTTCGAGACATAACTGACTGGGCAGAATATTATCCTGCAGTAGGTTGCCATTATTTCTGCAGTAGACTGCTTGCCAGCCAAGGCTATAGAACCCAATCTGTCCTGTTATTTAATCCATAGCTGGCGGATAGACCTTTCCTAAGGGTATTTGTGCGTAAATGAATGCAAGAAATTCAACACACAGCCGCAATCAAGTAATTTGCTTACTTATATAAATAAAAAAATACTTAGTTTGTTAGCTATGTGAAATAACTGAAGCCAAATACGATGGAATAATAATGAAAACAACAAGCAAGGATAAGTTGACGCCTTAAATACGTATAACCAATTTAAATGGCATCTATAAAAAAAATGCAACCATTTTTCTGTTTAATTTTCTCCCACCTTCAGAACTTCAGAAATTGCTGTTCATGAATTAAGTCTATCAAAAGTTGACATTAATCATTTCATTTTTACATTGATTTAGGATTTTTGATTTTGTTTTTCTATGGACATGTATTACAAATGTTTTTCTCTCTTTTTTTTTTTTTTTTTTTTTGCTTATTTGTTTGTTTGTTTGTTTGTTTGTTTGTTTGTTTTTACAAACGTTACTTAAACATAAATAAATAACGCGGTACTTTTTATTGATTGTTTATAAAAGATTTTCAGTAAGAAAATCTTTTTAGTTCACAAGACTTTACATTTGTATACAAATGTCATTATCAAATAAGTTAAGCAGACAAACTTAATATGGCGATTGTATCAGTTCGTATTCTGAGATGTGTACAAACGTTTTCTATCACGTTTTTTATTTTCTCTTCTTTTTTTTTTAACGGAAGACTAAAAACAGCTTTACTTTTTAAGGAAAATTTTTTTGCACACATCTTAAAAACAAAGGTAAGATCAAATTCTTTCATTTGTATTATCTGTAGAAATATATCGAAATGCGTTCTAAGTATGGTGGGTCAACATTATTGAAAACTGGATGGAATGGCTGTGACAAAGAGTGGCATAATAGTTGACTAGATTTGAATTTTGGTTGAACGTCGTTAATACATTAATGCATTAATACCTACATCTCAAAAGTGGAGCGGTGGATATTAATGGAATACCAGATTTTTAAACTAATTATTAGAATTAATACTGGATTTTTAAACTCATTTATTAAAATTAATACCGGATTTTTAAAGTAATTATTCGAATTAATACCGGATTTTTAAACTAATTATTAGAATTAATACCAGATTTTTAAACTAATTATTAGAATTAATACCGGATTTTTAAACTCATTTATTAAAATTAATACCAGATTTTTAAAGTAATTATTCAAATTAATACCGGATTTTTAAACTAATTATTAGAATTAATACCAGATTTTTAAACTAATTATTAGAATTAATGCCGGATTTTTAAACTCATTTATTCAAATTAATACCGGATTTTTAAAGTAATTATTCGAATTAATACCGGATTTTTAAACTAATTATTAGAATTAATACCAGATTTTTAAACTAAATATTAGAATTAATACCGGATTTTTAAACTCATTTATTAAAATTAATAACGGATTTTTAAAGTAATTATTCGAATTAATACCGGATTTTTAAACTAATTATTAGAATTAATACCAGATTTTTAAACTAATTATTAGAATTAATACCGGATTTTTAAATTCATTTATTAAAATTAATACCGGATTTTTAAAGTAATTATTCGAATTAATACCGGATTTTTAAACTAATTATTAGAATTAATACCAGATTCTTAAACTAATTATTAGAATTAATACCGGATTTTTAAACTCATTTATTAAAATTAATACCGGATTTTTAAAGTAATTATTCGAATTAATACCGGATTTTTAAACTAATTATTAGAATTAATACCAGATTTTTAAACTAATTATTAGAATTAATACCGGATTTTTAAACTCATTTATTAAAATTAATACCGGATTTTTAAAGTAATTATTCGAATTAATACCTGATTTTTAAACTAATTATTAGAATTAATACCGGATTTCATGGAGTAAGTTTATTTCGTACCAGGGAAAGGCATAAACCCATTGTTAGTACGCAAAAGATCGAACAGTAATTCTGTCAGTTACTTTTACCCTGAAGCTATCACTTGACTTCATCAATAGTTAGGTGTATTGCTGCAACTTCCTTCGCTATTACACGTTCTTTATCCACCATTTTTTCCCTAATTTTTTTTGTTTTTATTTTATCTTTTTTCTCTTCTTTTCTACTTTTTTCTTTTTTTTTTTTTTTTTTGCTGTCTGTGAGAAACTACTAAACTGACACGTCATTGTTTCCCCCACAGTCGTTGTCTTTATGACGCATTCATTGTTTATAAAGAGTGTCTGACATCGCCACACGTCAGTCCCTGCTTAACACGTCTTTTCGTTTTTGTAGCAAGTGGATTCCAATTTTCAGCCTTTAACTTCTCCATCCTCATCCGACTCAGGCGCTTTTTACAATCAGTCTATTTAGCTTTGTATCTATTTTTCCAAAACATCTTTTATACACCGTTAAAGAAATCTTAGAAGTGTCTTCTAGACTCACTCTATTTTTTACTTTCGCAATAAAGTTACCATTAGTTCGATTCACACTCTTCCCCTTTTTTAACAGAAGTAGTCTTAACCCTGGCTTTCTGTTTAAAATTGGTTTTCTGGTTTTTTCTAAAGTCTTCCCATTCTCTTTCACTCCCACCAGTTGCTTCTGCCTAAGTCACAGTATGGTGTGAATTGGTTAAAAAACAAAAAAGTAATTTAAAAACATTAAGAAAATTACTTGCTAGTAAAATTAATTACATATTAATTTATAGAAAATAACCATGGTCATCTTTTAAACACTTGCATTTGTTTTGGGTTAATTTTTGTTTTTTTGTCGTCACAGGAAAACGATTTTTTTTCACAAGACAACTGGCAATGAAAAATATATTTATTACGAGAATCAAAATTGAAGCGTTGAAAACAAGGAAAAGCGAGCTGGACTGTTACATGATATCTGTTCTCTTATATGGCACCGAATGCTAGACAATTTCCTCAAAGATGAAGAAGAGACTGTAAGCAAAGAAAATAAGGTTCTACAGAAGAATGCTGAGGGTATCATGGACCGAACATTTGGGAGAATCGAAGCAAATGAACAACTTATACTTAACAACAGGAAAAACATTTGAAGTTTCTGGGACACGTAATGAGGAAGGAAGGCTTGGAGAATCTGAAACTCATAGGGAAAGAAAGGGGAAAACAAGGCATGACATACTTTATGAGCTTAAGCAAATGGATGGAAGAGCAGGGTTTGGGAGAAATATCAAGACAAAATATATTTAGAACTACAAAGAAAAGGAAAATGTGGAGGGGCATGATCACCTACGTCAAGAAGGGACACGGCACGTAAAAGAAGAACCAAACGGCGTCTAAAAGTCATTGGAGAATAACAATCCGGAAATTCTGTATATTCTGCTGGTTACCTTTTGTTTTTTTTCCCAGTAATATCTGTTGTCTAATTACTGGTTTCATCGAATTCAAAATATAGTAAAAAAAAAAAACAATAATCCAGAAGAATTCATCAAATTAAAATCGAAATATTTTATGATGGAGTACAAGTTAACTGAAAGGTGGCACAAGAGATTACACTTGCTGTTTATCCTGCAGCTATGCTGATCGGATCTTAGAACAAAATCTGGCGGTGATCATGAGTTTGAACAGCGGCAGTACGTTGTTTAATCCCTCCGACATGATACCTTTGGACTTCCTCCTCGAATAACCATCAAAGGCTTTGGTATGGTTCCGTCAACTTAACTTTATCTCACACGGCAACACATGGTATCGGTTTCATACACTTTTGAAATATGTCGCACGTTAGGATCACACCTACCCCCACCCACACCGAGACCGAAAACATCAACAAATCGACTCAACTATGTTGAGATTTTCACCATAACACACACCCGCACACTCACTCACATATATAAATTTATTTGTGTGTGTGTGTGTGTGTGTGTGTGTGTGTGTGTGTGTGTGTGTGTGTGTGTGTGTGTTGTCAAAGTTTCGTTAAAAATAACAGAAAAGGTTTACTGGTTAAGTTTTTATATAATTTTTCATTTTTTTTTTCTTTTCAGTAGATAAATTACAAAAAAATGTCCGAAGTTTATATTCATCCAAGCGCTTTCGGCTATGCTTTTAGCAATTATCATAGATGAAGTTTATTTTACTTTTAATTGAATATAAATATTGTTTTATGTATGTAACTAGACTTTTTTTTAATCGTATCAAGGCGTTAACATCACTGATGTGCAGGGGGCTACATAAGAGTAAAGAATTAAGTAGAAGAGAGTGAAAAGAAAGACGAACCAGTTTTTTTTTTTTTTTTAATCATTTCACCCCGAGCAAGGCAGAAACGCCACTGATGTGCAGGGGGTTACATAAATGTAGAAAGATTAATTAGAAAAGAGTGAGGAGTACAAGCTAGTTAGAAAGGGACAATAGAAAGCTGAGAAAGCAGGTGCAATGACAGATACATGGGCGGAGAGAACGTGAAGATTATACAGGGGAGGGGAGTGAGCTAGAGTCCAGTGGTTAGTAGGTGAGTATTAACTTTGCTTTTAAATTTCTGGAGGTCGTAGCCGTCAGGAAAGCAAGAATACGGGAGTGAGTTCCACAGGCGGGAAGTGCGAGAGAGGAAGCTGCAGGAGTAGAATTGTCGTCAGCGTTTGGCTAACCTGACTGTGAATGGGTGGGACCCAGTTGCCAGTCTGGTTGCACGGGTAAACACCTGTTGAGGAGGCATCAGTGACTTAAGCTCATCCGAGCAGAAGCCATGAAAGTATTTATAGAAGAGACAGAGGGAGGCCACATTTCGACGATGGGAAAGTGGCTGCAGACGAGTCGCCAGATCAGTACCTATCACATTACAGACTCTCCTTTGGAGCTTGTCAAGAACACTGAGGAGAACGGCAGGGGCACCTGACCATAAATGGCAGCCGTACTCCATGCACGGACGGAGTTAGAAAGGAGCAAGAGAATGATGGGAATACATGTGTGATGACAGTTGCAAAGGTGGAGAGAAAGGAAAGGATGGTAAAGAAAGAACTAGAGTCAAGTGGTTAAGAGATGAGTATTGACATTGCATTTAAATTCCTGGAGGTTGTAGCCGTCAGGAAAGCAAGAATAAGGAAGCGAGTTCCACAGTCAGGAAGTGCGAGAGAAGAAGGTACAGGAGTAGAATTGTCGTCTGCATTTGGTAGATCTAACTGTGAATGGGTGAGACCCAGCTGTCAAAATTTTTGCACGAGTAAACACCTGTTGCAGGGGCAGCAGTGACTTAAGTTCGTTGAAGCAGAAGCCATGAAAGTATTTATAGAACAGACAAAGGGAAGCCACATCCCTTCGGTGGGGAAGTGGCTGGAGCCGAGTCACCAAATTTTCTAAACACGGCCAGCACATTGTAACCGTGTTCATAGTTGATATTATTGAGTATTGCTTTTTAATTTTTTTTTTCAATGTTTCCATTATTTTAGAAATTTTTTACACGTGGATGATGATATTATGTTTGTATAATCAACGAGTATGTTTCATGAGAAGTTATATGAAAATCTTACCCACAGCACCTTGTCTGTCATTTTTAAAAAGAGGGATATATATATATATATATATATATATATATATATATATATATACTCTTGCTTGCCGATTGAGAGCGGGTGATTATTTACGCTCTCGCTTGCCGATTGAGCACTATAGAGAAATGGTGGGCTTTAACAACAGTAGTTACTCACCGTTTTTTACGCATCGCTCAATCCGTAATGAATTTGAACACTGTCAGCTACTGGCTTGTGCTTACATTGTGTATATAACGCGATAAAATCTGCCCATAGCTCAGCGATAGAATCACCGACTGATGTCAATTCAGTCGGGTTTCAATCTTAGCTTGAAACAACCGGATGTCTAACCGTACTGATGAGCTGTGATACAGCGAAGCAGGACTGTCTGCGGATGACTATATATACATATAACGCACGCGCGCGTGTGTCTGTGTGTGTGTGTGTGTGCAGATACACTACCAACTTTCCCGGAGTAGATAGACTAAACTATCGCCCGGTTCACGGTTCACACTCCACCCACGTCTATTGAACAGGTGAAATTGGAGTAGATAGACTAAACTATCGCCCGGTTCACACTCCACCCACGTCTACTGAACAGGTGAAGAGGCTCATCCCTTGTTTCCTGTTTAGGATGTGGTTTCCGGCTTTCTCTTTTCCAGTATTTTCACTTTTCTTCTTTTTTTTTTTCAATTGGAGTAGATAGACTAAACTATCGCCCGGTTCACACTCCACCCACCTCTAATGAACAGGTGAAGAGGCTCATCCCTGGTTTCCTGTTTAGGATATGGTTTCCGGTTTTTCTCTTTTCCAATCCGTTCACTCTTTATTTTATTTTATTTTTTTTTTTTCAATTGGAGTAGATAGACTAAACTATCGCCCGGTTCACACTCCACCCACCTCTAATGAACAGGTGAAGAGGCTCATCCCTTGTTTCCTGTTTAGGATATGGTTTCCGGTTTTTCTCTTTTCCAATCCGTTCACTCTTTATTTTATTTTATTTTTTTTTTTCAATTGGAGTAGATAGACTAAACTATCGCCCGGTTCACACTCCGCCCACGTCTATTGAACAGGTGAAGAGGCTCATCCCTTGTTTCCTGTTTAGGATGTGGTTTCTGGCTTTTCTCTTTTCCAATCTTTTCACTCTTACGTAGCCCCCTGCGAATCAGTGGCGTTTACGCCTTGCTTGTGGTGATATGATTAAAAAAAAAAAAGAAATCCAGATTTAGACATATTAACAGATTACATTTCCGGCCCATAGTTTGTATGTATTCCGCAACACCGATGACCAGAACGAACATTATTATTAAATCCGAGGTCTATATTAAAAATGACGGAACTGTTGTCACAAACAATTTATTTCAATTGCAAACAACAAACTACATGGTTTCTTTTTCAAAGAGTAACTCAGCTCCGAGTGCTTGATAAATTAAGTAGTACAGCTGGTTAAGTGCTTTTTATAATTCTGACCTCTCCTTAGCGTGTTTAATTGGTGTAGGATTTATTTCTTAAGCCAAATAAACCTCTCACATACAAAGATATCAAATTACGCCACACTTCATATAAATACGAAAACACTGGGAAACAACAGAAAAAAACAAAAACTATGAAGAGTGAAGACATCACAATAATACCTTCACGAAACTTAGAAGTTGGCATGACTTAAACAACACTGCTTAATTAAGTGAAAAACATCTCTACATTAATCCTATAGATTCATCTGTCGTCCCTTTTTTAACAGGAGTAAAGGTTTATACTTTGTTTCCTGTTTAGGATCGGGTTTTCCGTTCCTTTTAAAATCTACTTCAACTCTATATTTCTATCGCTAGAACTCTGAAATTTTATTTAAAACTTTTTGTATTATTATTAATAATTTCACCCCAAGCAAGGCCGGACCGCCCCGAGTGCGCAGGGGGTTACAGTAAAGAAATGACTGGATTCAGGGGTGTGGAAGAAAGGATAAAAGATGAATGGGATTCAAGAATATAAAAGATGGCAATTGACGTTGCATCACATTTTTGGAGATTGTAGGGAAACAAGTAAACAGGAGGGAATTCCACAGGTGAGAAGTCTGAGAAAAGAAACTGTTGCAAAAGTAATTGCAGTTATGTTTAACTATTTCAACGGTGAAAGGGTGGAACCTAGAAGCCAATCTAGTAGAAGCCTTTGAGATTTCACTCGCCCGATCAATTCAGTCGATTAAAAACTTATTGCGATTAAAGTTTATTGCTTTACTCGCCCGTGGTCGATTAAAAATCTCGCAATGAAACGTGTCCTTTCAAATATAGAAAAAGGAAATATTATTCTTTTTACAACCCAAAAGTATGCCATTGAAGATTCACAAGTTACTTAGAATGACCTACAATGACATTATTGAAATCTGTCTCGCTTTTATCGTTCCGGTCAGTGTAAACATTCGTTTAATTAACGCTTTCAGAATGAAGCCAAAATGTCTCTGTCACCCAGAGTAAAGACGCTCACAGATTTTTAGAAATTCATTTGAAATATATTATCCTTGACCCAACATCTATATTTCTACAGAAAGTAAAAAGGAACATTTGAAAGAAAGAAAATAAAATACGCATACTTCTTTCAACCACGCACCAAAAAATAAGTAATTTTTTCATAGAAAATCTTTGAGAAAATCAGATTTGTTATTTTTTTATCATCTATGAGATGGAAGTTGTAGGCAAACAGAAGAAAGAAACTACGAATTTAGGTACCTCCACTCAATTGCAAAAAAAATACAAAACACCATATCATGATGTTAAATGGGCTCAAACTTAATAAAAACAAGCTTTTATCATCAAAATGTTTATGCTATTATTAAGAGGAAAGTTCAAATTTAGTTGCTATTACTTTTTTAATTTTTTCTAACACGTTCGAAATTTTAATTAAAATTTCACCTTTTGTTTCCCGTCAGCGATTCACGCTGTTTACGTAAAGTGACTATTAAGAAACTGGAGTCGGTCGAGTCAAATGATTTTGGGGCGAGTAAATATTGCCTCGCTCTTGACCGCCGGTCGAGAGATTTCTTTTTCAACTCTCAAAAGCTGTCTAGTAGCATGCTTAAATTCACATGGACAGGGAACCAGGAAAATGTTAATTTGTTTCTCAATAAGAATAGACAGACACGCCTATGATCCGCTTCACTTTTGAACAAAAGTAGAGACAAAAGAAAAACTTTTCTTTGCCAACGCATCTCCTTTTCTGGGGATTGTTATTAAGATTAATATATTGAAATTTTTAATTTATAACTTAGATTTCTATACAGATATAATGTGGAGAAAAATATCGTTATTTTTTCAAATTTAAAAATACTAAATAGTAAAGATATTCAATAAAAATCGCCATTGGCTTCAATTTCAATCAAAAACAAACAACGCGCATGCGGAAACTTAAAATTATAAAATAGCAATCATTTTCCCATCGCACCATATATATATGTGTGTGTGTGTGTGTGTGTGTGTGTGTGTGTGTGTTTGCGCGCGCGCGCTTACATTTTTTTATGAATGTTGCTCGGTTTGTGACTATATAACTGGTTAAAAAATCTGTTTTTAATCTTATGTGATTAAATCGCTCAAAGGCGTTCATTTTTTTCTTAATTAACAAAGAGCCTTTTATGTGAATACACAAAATATCACAACTATCAAATACATTAATTTTTGTTTCAGTAATTCTCTTCTGAAGATGATCTTAGATGAGATTGAAAGTCGTTGGAAAAATAAAAGCAATGACAAAAATTACGGCGTCTTCCGCAATGAGTATAACATTAAATAATTAATCCGCGAATTCGAAATGATTAATATGAAATAGATAGAAAAAATATATTTACATTATTCAACCAAACATGCTTAAATTAAGATATACTGCCTATATATATATATATATATATATATAATTCAAATTTTCTTAATTATGGTTGCCATTTCGATAGAAATTTTAACCAACCATCTTGTCAAGGAGAGCAAAACATTATCTGGATCTGTAAATAAATAAATAGATTTAATTAGATTGATCCCTCTGGTTGGATGAGTGTTAATATCTAATATTAATAGGATCTTTTTGGATTTGCCACCAAGCCGTTTTTTCGAATTTGTGAACTATATATATATATATCAGTAGTTTGTAATTTCGTCTCTCAAATCCGTACAACTGGATGTGAAATAACTTCCTAAGTGACATGTGTATGTGGCATTATTCTGCGCTTTGCAAAGCTCCGGACAAAAGATAGATGTTGTCAAGTTATGTCAACATAATATATATACATATATTGATTGTTTAATTGCTTAGTTTTTGGTAATAATAAAATTAAGCCAGTACACAGTTATATTAAAAAATGTTCATTACAATTATATTGTAGAAATTTTAAATATTCTTTATTTGTAAACGAGTTATTACGTGATCTAGGTTTCTATCATGTGGTGTCTTCAGGCGATATATATATATATATATATATATATATATAGCGGAAGATGCCTTCCAAAAGCTAAGAAAATTATTAAGCGCCAAAAAGATTTCGTTAGAAACTAAGAAAATAGAATTAGGGGGTTATGGAATATCAATCTTCCTTTATGACATTAAATATTGGACAATCTCCTCACAAATGGTAAAGCGACCAGACATCAGAAATGTGGTTCTACAGAAGATTGTTGAGAAAACTATAGACAAATCATGTGAATAGCGATGAAATTTTAAGGAAAATAGAAAATAAAAGGTAGCTTATACTTAGAACTGGAGAGAGACGGGAAAGACAATTGGAATTTCTGGGACACATAATGAGGAAAGAGGGCTTAGGGAATTCGATACTCACAAAACGGATCGAAGGTGTTAATAACAGCGGAATGCAGCGAATAATCTATCTAACGAACTTGTGTAAATGAAGGACAGAACAAAAATTGAGATAGCGAAACCTTACTCAGAGCTACAATGAGTAGGAAGATGTGGAGATCCGTTATCGTCCACATTAAAGGAGGAAAAGAGGCTAAACTAATACACCCGAAATAAATACACGTTCAAATAAAACTTTACTAAATTAATCGTATAGATGTTCCTAGTGAGTCTAATAGAAATGGCAGACATGTTTTGTCTGTCTGTTCGCTTCTCTGTGGAACGACCTTACTTTCGATGACTTTGCCTACCGCCTGCTTACCTGTCCCTCAACCGGTCTACCGACCTACACGTTTATCTTCTCATGAAATTTTGAACATTGTTTGTTTTATTGTCATTTGTGATCAGTGGGGAGGGGTTAGAGTGATTTATCTTTTCTTACTCTTTTTGGGGCTAAAATATCATTTCTTTGTTCTCTTTTTAATAGATCTTATAAAATTGACTTCAGCGTTTCAAACTGGAAATGTATACTTTTTTTAAGTACATGCGTCCAAGCGCCTTCTGGTTACAGAGGTCTGAATTTCTTTGTTGTTTATCTACATGAGTAGACGTGCAAAGTTAGGCGTTGTTTCCATTTATGTGTTGTATGTACACTACCGGCCATAATTATCAGGCCACCCCAGTGTTTTAAAAAATGATGTATTTCATACTATTTTTTAGTATTTATTGCCAAGTGAATAATTGTAAATGAAAATAGAATGGTTCTTTTGTTAATATTGCGCAATAACGTGTGCATCAAATGAATTTATAAATATTTAATAATTACCTATATTGCAGTTTCATCAATGAAAGAATGAAATCAATTAGAGTGATTCGGTCGAATTCATCTTTGCTTCCTTGCCTTGTAAAATTTTGCAAAGTAATAATAACAAAAGAACTATTCTATTTTCATTTGTCAATAAATACTAAAAATAGTATGAAATAAATCATTTCTATTAAAAAACGTGGGTGGCCTAAAAATTATAGCCGGCATTGTATGTGTGTCTGTGTAAGTAAATGCATGCTTTTATTTATGGAGTATGCATCATTTTTTACTGTGTATACACCTGTATTGTGCGTTGTGTTGCATTGCATATCGGCTCGAAACGAGAAATCGAGGAGCCGAGTTCGAATTCCAGCTGAATTCATTGCATTCACTTACGCGCAAATACCCTTGGAAAAGGTATTAATCCGTCTATTCCTTCCAGTTATGGGTTAAATAACAGCACAGATTGGGTTCTATAGCCTTGGTCAGCAACCAGTCTACCGCAGAAAGCAATGGCAACCTACTGCGAGATAATCTTCCTACCCAGTCAGTCATGTCTCTTTCGAGACATGATCGCCCAAGCGTGTATCACGTATGGCACTTAACTGACTGACACCTGCATTCCGCAAAAACTGAAATTAAGGGACTCCTCGAGACATGGACTCTTCGATACTAGACTAAACTTTGTCTGACATAAGGCAAACAAGTCAAAATTAAAAAATAATGTATAATCAGCACCACTACGCACAAACACGTGAAAGTCTGGCGCAAGACAGTATTCTTTATGTAGTTTGGTAAGGTAATCTTAATAATTATATATATGTATTTACAAGTGGATTACTGTGTAATAAATTGTGCGCTCTTTTGGCCGGGAATCATGATCAGCAAAGACCAATTAAGATCATCTAAGACAAGCTTAGTACCTAGTCTTTGCGTATGCGAGGCCTGTGTAAATTTTAACCAGAGACATGAGTGTACGCGGTCAGGTCCCCACGTTAAAAACCGACCTTGTGTCACAACTAGCCTTATTGGGTAGGGGGCTGAGTAAATACACCACTTCAGAGTTGATTACAGCCTCTATTATTTTGCCAAAATTAGGTAAATATCTAATAGGACGATAATTCGAGAGATCAGATGCTTCACCAGATTTTTAATAATATGAACAACTGAAGAAGGTTACCAACAGACTGAAAATCTAAAAATCAGGACTGCATTCGTGTGAATGTAAATGACGCCTAATCCCATGTGAGTAAAGAGGGTTTAAGCGCCAGAATTATTTTCCTTGGAAATTTTGCCTTTTACTTGAGACGAAATACTAATCGTTGTTTGAAGAGATTATCGAATTCGTCGTACCCGCAAATCGGTCGACAAGCCTGGACTGATATTCATCGCATCATGGCAGGATCTCTAAATTGATATCAAATGCAGGATACTCACTAGGGACTGGATTCTCTACAGTAATAGCATCTCCAAGATGGGCGTACAAACTCGTGAGTCATACTTTAACTATTTTCTAAGCTTTACTAACATCACGCACCAAATGACCGTCAAATTTATTCTTTTTAATTTTAGTTATTTTAAAAGTCCCTTGTATGTCTTCTCTTTTTATTATTATTATTATTATTATTATTATTATTATTATTATTATTTATATATCTTCCACTGTGTCTTCTGTATTTCATTTCCAAAAAGAGCGTACTGCCAATTTTTGCATACGCCTATACGATCGCTGAGCACAATAGATACAGTGATTTCATCAAATTTAAATTGTTTTGTTTTCTGTTCTTTTTAGAATATAAAGGCATTTAAATCAATTCGTAAAATAAATCAGATATTTTTGGAGTCATTTAATGAACGTGAGGATGACATCTTGCCCGTTACTTATTTATGTTTTCTTGAAATTATTACTTTAGTCCAACAAGTTACTTGTAAAATAATTTAAAATCAATTATACTGTTTAATTATAAGTTGAAAATGGCACATTACTCAAAATAGTTATCAGTGTGATTATTTTTTTTATGAACGAAATAATTGAATTACAATATTACTGTCTCCTTTTCATAGGTCGATACTGTATCGATTTTTAAACCAAAACACGAAAAGTCATAGCATGTCAAATATAAGGATAACTCTTTCATAACATTACTACCATTATTATTCTTATTCTTCTTCTTATTATTATTATTATTATTATTATGTTGTCATTTTTCATCATATTTTTATTTCGGCTATGGTCGCACTACCTACCAAGTCTGCGGGAAGACCTAAAGCAGGTCGTGGTGTGTTGCTATGGCTCCATTTCATATTTTTTTCTATCCCTAATATCCCTAGCGTTGCATGAACAAAGTCTCCTTAGTGTGCGGGCTGTACTTAACAAAACGACTTTTGTATATCTCTTAAGCTGGAGTTTCCAGGGATTTTTTCAATGTGTTGTTTTGTTCCATTTTTTATCATTCCAAGTGCACCTACTATCACTAACACAATTCTTGTTTTCAATTTCCACATTTGTTCTATTTCAATGTTCAGCTCTTTTGATGGTTTTTCGAATTCCTTGGTTGCTATGTTACAATCCGCTGGACAAGCCATATCAATTAGGAGGCAAGTTTTTTTCTTTCTGGTTCTTAACAATAATGTCCAGCCTATTTGCTTCAATTTTTCTGTCTGTGTAGATGGTGTAATTCCATAGAATATTGACATCTATTTCTGTAACCGGTGCTGGGTGATGTTCATCCCAGTGTTTGTTTACATATTTTCCATAGTGTTTGCACATTGTCCAGTGTAAATATTGCCCCACTCTATTGTGGCGATTTTTATATTCATTTATTAACAATGCCCACAAATCCAAGCTTACAATACTTATTCCCCCATGAATGGTATGAACAGGACAGACTAGGATTTGTAGCTTTCGTTGGCAACCAATTTGAGAAAAGACAACTCTAATTTCAAAACAGTTTAGACGATTTCACATCGTAAAAACCTTCTTGCTACGGAGACAGTAACAGTGCCCTTGTACACCAGAAAGGAGTCTACAGGTTTGTCATACATTGATGTTCCCATTTTCACTTGCCTTAATTTCCGGATATGCGAGTGGTGTAATAAATAGGCGTTCAGAATGAGAAATCGGAGCGCCGAGTCCGAATTCTAGTTGAATTCCTTGTATTCACTTACGAACAAATACCCTTGAGAAAGCTTTTGAATCAAACTCCTCCGCCAGCTATGGGTTAAAAAGTAGAAATTAGATCTTAAAAATCATTGTTATTCTAAAAAAAAACACAGTTAATTAACTGGAACATAAAGGTTTATTTTTACAATTAAAAATCAGTTTCGGCTTTTAAAAAACTCACAAATGGTAGATAGCTTGTAAAAAAACAAACACTCAATCAATCAATAAAAATGTACCCACTTAATCCCTGTCACTTATATATACAGCCCGCTAATGAAGTAGTGATCCATAGTCTAAAGATCACTTGGCGTGTAAAATGTACAGTCACCATGCAGTGTTGATTCCTATTTCCACACTGTCTATATCTATAAGCATTGTTTGGTGCTTACTAGATACACTGTGGGAGAAAATCTCATCAAATTTTCGGAATCATCCCTAGTATTTTGCGGACAGAAATGCTGCCCTTCTTTGAATTTCAAATTTTAACTCAAATAAATATTGTTGGCAAAAGAAAGAAAACTATACAAAGCAAATAACATAATAAATAAATATTATAAAAAAAATAAGCATTATAAAGATCGGTATAAATAACCGGAAGTATTATCAGTAAGCAAAAGTATTGGGAAGGGCCGTTTTCCTCCGTTCCGAAATGACCTTAACACTCCAGTCACAAATCCCGTTAAAAAGGTTATACTACTAAGTCGCTTTCGCGGAGACTTACATTGCACTTAAATGAAAATTCTAACATATTCCGACATTTAAAACACCACGGCTATCAACACACACTTCTTAGGAAAACACTTGTTGAAAATACGCATATACTTAGACAAGAAAATAATAAACGAAAACTTAAAATTCTAGAAGCTCTCTACATCAAACAGTTTAAACCTAGCCTAAATAAAATAAATTTCGACACCTCTACTAACATACTTCAATGCCTATAATCGACGGGAGAGTCATAGTTATTATACTTACCCCCTACACCATAGTAGCAGCAGTCCCCAGACCAATCCCTCATGCCACTATACACTCAATTGAACAAAAAACCCACTACCACCATTCCTTCCCGGCCTACAGCCATGTGCGACACAAAAAATGGACCTGTCTAATTTTCTGTGTATAACTCCACTCTGTTAATAATAATTTAAATGTTCTATGTTCACTGAACATTAAATGTTCATCCTTTGATAATGGCTTATGTAAGCCGAAAGCTCAGACCGGATAAAAAAATCAACAATTATTGCGATTTCTTGTCGTCTTTCCATGACAACACTATCAAGCTAATCAGATCATGCGAACGGATCTTACACAAAATAAATAGACAGAACTTGTCTATATTATTCAATGAAACCTGTATTAATGAAAAAACGCTGCCAAAATACACACGATATATATATATATATATATATATATATATATATATATATATATATATATTAATCCAAAAGGATAATCAGGCAGATAAATCCCAAAAACCCCATCCTAGTTAATATTAATTTCATTAATATTAAAATTGATCAAGGTGGAGGGCTCGATGCAAATATTATATTCTATTTACAGAGCCAAAAATAAAAAATAAAACAAAATTTCGATGTTTAAATCCGTTGAATAGCGATATCTACGAGAAGTATTCTTTTTCTTTTCTTAGCTTACTTCCCTGTCAACCACCCCTTCCCCTCTTTTTCCTATTTCCTTTCCTTTCCGTTTTCTTTTTTCCATTTTCCTTTCGTTCCACCTACCACGTGTATTCCCCCTGACATGGCTAAATTTCAACTTTTAAACTCTCAACTCAGATAAGAGAGAGGGGTCTATTCTAATATGAGACATAGGTATCTGTCTGCTCCCTGTTTACTTCTTTAAATTCAAAAATTATTAATCCCACCCCATTTTATTTTCCTGTGGATGGAATTTTTTTTTACTTTTACCGGTATAAAATCTTTTGTCATTTGAATTTGATTAAATAATTTTTCAGTTTCGCCGTTGCTGAAGACGCGAGGAAGTCCTCGTAGAAATGGCTATTCAACAGATTTAAATATCGAAATTTTGTTTTATATATATATACATGGATGTATAAACAGATTTTTGCAGTACAGAACTTGAGTGTTACTTTAAAAGTTATAATTTTCTATGTTAAATGGTATAATGAGTATAGAATTAAAACAAACAAACAAACAAAACAACAGAAAACAACCAATCTCGCTCCCGCTGGTCAAAGTTTTTAATGCAAAATTCCAGATGAATTCATTTCATTCACTTACTCGTAAATACCCTTCGAAAAATTATTAATCAGTCTCTTCTCTAAAGTTATGGGTTAAATAACTGGACGGATTGGGTTCTATAGCCTTGGCTGGCAACCAGTCTACCACAGAAAGCAATGGCAACCTTTCGAGACATGTTAACCCGAGCGTGTATCACGTATGTCACTTAACTGACTGAATGCAAAATGAAAGAGATGTGAAAATTGAAATGGTCATTGATGGGAAGGTAGAATGAACACCTATAGACTGATCACAGCAAGGACCAGTAAACACTTTCGCTGTTTACACAGGGAGGGTCTGCAATACCTGATATAAACAGACTACAGCACCTTCAAATGAAAAAGTAACTGTGAATTGGCCATTACGGAAAACCAGTTCACATTAAACTACAAGGCACACTTTCTACTTTTTATAAGATGTTCACAAATTGAGGAACAGTACGTGTTACGGATAAGCTCATTTTCTTGCCAGGTATGGTTCCTGATTTTTTTATTCTACCATCAAACAGTTGAGTGGTTTTACCTATGTAACTGGCACCGCAGCCACAATTATATTTGTAAATTGCAGAATTTATTTGATGAGACGGCAGAATGTTCTTACGACTTGAAGGTAAATGTATATGTATATAGACAGCAACCTTTTCTTTACACATGTTTCGTTGAATATGACAGACAAGGGCTAAAAAATTAACCATATTTTACTTGTCTGTCATATTCAACGAAACATGCACACACACACACACACACACACACACACACACACATATATATATATATATATATATATATGCAACCGGTAATACTAGTCCATACATTATCTGCAATGTGATCAATCCCGACTTGGTAGCTCAGCTGCAGTCACTTTCTCACCGGTGTAATGGGGCTTCTTTCTGTCTTTTCTACGAATACTTTCACGGTTTCTGCTTAGCTCCTTGGTACCTGTAGATTGATTCACTTGCTCCTTGGTACCCTGTAGATTAATTTACTCGAGCTAGTAAACTCGCAACTAGGTCCCAATCTTTTTTTCGTTTTTTTTTTTTTAATCATTTCACCCCAAACAAAAATAGTTTTACTGCCACTGGTGCGCAGGGGGTTATATAGGGGGAAAGTGATGATAAAGAGGGACAGGTTATAGAGGGTGTCAGGAAGTGGGGAAAAGAAGGATGAGAATACTGATGTGATGAGAGTGGAGTGCATGGAGAAAAGCGCTTGAGAGACAGTCAGTGAGATAGGAGATGGCAATTGACCTTGCATTTAAATTCTTGGAAATTGTAGCTGTTTTTACGGTGAGACCAATAAAATGTAACCGTAATTTCTACTATACAAACTTCTTTTCTAGCACTTCCCGCCTTCCGTATAATTGCTTCCCTGACAGCCGCAATATCCAAGAATTTAAATGTAAGGTCAATTGCCATCTCCTATCTCACTGACTCGCATTCTTTCTCTCATGTTCTTTTCCCTGTACACTCAACTCACATCAGCTCTCTTCACATCAGTGTTCTCATCCTTTTCTTGACAATTCTCTGACATCCCCCTATAACTTGTTCCTCTTTCTCATCACTCTCCTCTCATGTAACCCTCTGCACACCAGTAGCAGTAAAAATGCTTTGTTTGGGGTGATTTTTTTTTAATCATATCACCCCAAGCAAGGCGATAACGCCACTGATGCGCAGGGGGCTACGTAAGGGTAAAAAGAATGGAAAAGAGAAAGCCGGAAACCACATTCTAAACAAGGAACAAGGGGTGAGCCTCTTCAGCTGTTCAATAGATGTGGGTGGAGTGTGAACCGGGCGATAGTTTAGTCTATCTACTCCAATTGAAAAAAAAATAAAAGAGAGTGTAAAGATTGGAAAAGAGAAAACCGGAAACCGCATCAAAAAGAAAAATCTATCCACAGACTATTCAATGAAAGGAAAATTACGGGTAACAGGAGCATAGTCTCTCTCTCTCTCTCTCTCTCTCTCTCTCTCTCTCTCTCTCTCTCTTTTCATTCAACCCTCAAAAGATCACTTCATTGTGTAAAAATTGCAGTAACTGTAAATGTGGCGCCTCTTTTGACTGTTTTGGATTATATATTTTTCTTTACTTATGTTCACCCAATACTAGGACCATTAAAGCCAGTCAGTCAGTTAAGTGCCATACGTGATACACGCTTTGGGCGATCATGTCTCGAAAGAGACATGACTGACTGGGCAGCAGATTATCCCGCAGTAGTTTGCCATTGCTTTCTACAGTAGACTGGTTGCCAGCGAAGGCTATAGGACCCAATCCTGTCCTGCTATTTGACCCATAACTGGAGGGAAGAGACGGATTAATACCTTTCCCAAGGATATTTGTGTGTAAGTGAATGCAACGAATTCAACTGGAATTCGAACTCGGCTCCTCGATTTGTCGTTCTGAGTCGATATCCGCTGTACTACAACGTACATCACCACTTTAAAGGAAGAATTATTGCTTAATTAAGTTTTACCAGCAACCTAACATTTTTCCATTTTGTAAGTGTTAAGGAATATAAAGATTGCCTATAATTTTTATTATTTCAAGCGGTTTCTATAGCCCATAAAAGTGCATTTTCTTTGGTGTTCTTATAAATAGCTAGAGAAGTGACTAAAAGTGTTTGGGATAAAGTGCTTTAACAATATTAAATTCCGAAATACCATCAACGAACTACAAAAATACAATGCGGATGGACATCGAAGTTCGACTAGTCTGATAAAATTATTATTCAATCGGACAAGACAAGCCATCATTATTTTATTAACGTGGAGGCATACCACAAAGACATTCTCTGTAAAATCAACAAAAAAACTACAAAAAGGTGCCTAGTAACTGGGAAAGCAACATAAACAGAGAAGCAAAAAAATTACTAAGAAACTTAAAAAACAGAATCCCAATTTTACATAAGCAACGGGCATTCATCAGAATTCAAAACCACAAATACAACTTTGCAAACAAACTAAAATACAGATTATTAAACTCAAAAACTATATGGATAGAATTAATAAAATTATCCTCGAAAGTGCTTCCACATTAACTAAAAATGCCTTAGTCAGAAACCAATGGACGAACACTTCCAAGGCAATTGATTGGTTCACAAAAATAAAAAAATAAAATGGATAGTACATTCATCCAGTTTGATATTTGTGACTTCTATCCTTCAATATCTGAATAATTCTTAAACGCAGTGTTAAATCAGCGACCGAAACATCAACAACATTAAACAGGCCCAAAAATATATCTTATTTTACGATGAATGCCTGTGAACTCGAAAAAACAACCCTGATTTCTGCAACTCCATGGGGGCGTATAATTTTGCTGAGGATTATGATCTGGTCGGACTATTTTGCTCTGGAATTTTAAGCACATCTTTAATTTATGTAATACAGGACTTTACCGAAACGTCGAATGGATAATTCTTCGTAAAGCTACTCTACAAAAAAAAAAAACATAAACTCAGAAAGGATCTAATCAAATTTTTAAAAGACCACGATCTTAATATTACCACCATCACTAACGCTAATGTCATAAATGTCTTTGATGTTATCTTCAATCTGAGCAATGGTCTGTACAAATCGTACACTAAGGACTCACATAACCATAAATACATCAATAAAGAAGCAAATCCCCCACCCTATAGAATCATCAACATCCTACATAAATCCATCCAATTTTGTTTAAGTACGAACCCTAGCAATACGGAAATTTTTGACAATTCTAAAATTAAATACATTATTGCTTTAGAAAAAAAAGTAAACTCAACACTAGTTTAGAATACTTCGTTAAAATTAGGTAAACAGAAACAAGCAGAAATTACGTAAACGTAATATTATTTGGTTTAACCCAACCTTCAGGCGTAATGTCTAAACTAACATTGGTAAACTATTCTTTAACTTAATTCATAAACATTTCTACCCCACTAAAAAAGAAATCTAACAAACACAATGTTAAAGTCAGTTTAGTTGCGTTAAGAAAATAAATCAATATATGTCACAACATAATAATAGAATATCAAATAAATACTTGGACCACCCGAATAATATCAGTTACCCGACTACAACTAATAATGAACAGTCAAAAAATAATTGCAATTGCCGAAAAAATAAAACCTGATATTGAATGGTCAATGTATGTCCGAAATTATTGTCTATAGAGCTCGAAATCATTCGGATAATAACGATGTTAAATTTTGCTTTGGATCAACCGCTAACAGATGGAAGCTTAGATATAATAATCACATGTTGTCTTTAAACAGCAGTAAATACAACAAAAGCACTGCTTTATCTATACATTATTGGAAATTAAAAACATTATTGGAAATTAAAAACATTATTGGAAATTAAAAACATTATTGGAAATTAAAAACAATAACAAGAACACAATTATTAACTGGAATATAGTCGCTAACTCCAAATTTTACAACGGAAAAAGGAGATATGTAACTTATGCTTTTTAGAGAATTTGTCATCTTAAATCATAAATAAGCTAAATCGACTTAACAAAAAAAAGGGATTTAATGATCACGTGCAGCTATAGAAAAAATACTTAGATTTTTATATCACGACTGATACAGATTCCTCTATACGTTTGTCTCTTTCTTCCTCTCTTTCTTTCTCTCTTTCTATCTCACTTTCTTACTCCACCCTTTCTTATTTCCCCAGCAAATATTACTATTAACAATTTTTAATTACGCCCCTTTGATATCATCTCCCAGTATTTTAATGTTTTTTAATATTTTTTTCATGTTAAAATATTAATTGAAATTTTAATTTTATTCTTTTATCTACACGTAGTTTTAGCAAATTTTACACTTGTTATTAAAAAGCAGGAACCTAACTTTAAATATTTAACTCCCATAAACATCTAATGAACTTAAATTCAAATCTATTAAACTGTCAGTTTGAAAAATGCAACTGATGATTGCATAACGCATGAAACTCCTAGTCGTGCCATCGACGTAAGACTATATGTATATTTGTTTATATATATATATATATATATATATATATATATATATATATATATATATATATATATATAATACCGGCCATATTTATTAGGCCACTCCAGTTTTTCTTCAAAGAAATGATGTAAAATCATACTATTTTTAGTATTTATTGCCAAATGAAAATAGAATGTTTCTTTTGTTATTATTATTTTGCAAAATTTTACAAGGCAAGGTAAAGATGAACTCGTCCGTATCACCCTAGATTTTCTTCGGTTTTCCATTGACGAAACTGCAATATAGGTATTTATTAAATAACTATAAATTCATTTGATGCACATGTTATTGTGCAATATTAAGAAAAGAACCATTCTATTTTCGTTTACAATTATTCACTTGGCAATAAATACTTAAAAATAGTATGAAATAGATAATTTCTTTTAAAGTTAATTATGGCGGGTAGTATATGTATATATACATATATATATATATATATATATATATGAATGTGTGTGTGTGTGTGTGTGTGTGTGTGTGTGTGTGTGTTGCCACATAATAAGCGCTTATTCGTCAGGAACGCGTTAATGTTTCTTTTTCCTATAGCAATTTTCATAATCACACCAATATGTCTATCACACGATGTCACAATAGTTAGTGTATCTATCTTCCTATTAATACATCACCAATGTCTACATAGCGATCTACTAATTTATCTGATTCCTATTCAAACGTCTTTGTGATTCCCCACACATTCTCACCGACAAGTCTGTACAGCTAAACTGCTCTAATTTTCATGATTTGTAGATTAATCATCATTTTTTTCTTTTTTACTGTCTACTGATGTATTTATCTTTTCGTCTTTCCTTCAGTCATTCATTTTATCATAGACTGTCTATCATTCTCTTAGTTCCCCAGTGCCCCGTTGTCCCAACTCGCTACGTTGTTAACTTCGCCATTGCTCTATTATGTCCCTTCACATAATGCAAGTTGGTTGGTTGTCTTTGAATTGTAAAGAAGCAAATCAATCAGCTATTTACTGTCTGTTCATTAACAAATCGTGTATTTAGTGCTGCCATCTCGCTTTGTGATTTGATGATCTACGAGTATCGGCTCTGATGCACTAGAGATTTCCGTCTTGAAACGCGATAAGAACACAGATAGTTGAATAGATAAATATGAATAGATATGAATAAATATGAATAGAATAAGATAGAGATAGATATATACATACATACATGCATATATACATATATAGCTATAAAAAATCGAATAGATAGATAGATAGATAGATAGATAGATAGATAGACGTTGATAGTATAAGATAGGTACACACATTTTTCAAATTGTTTAAAAAGTTTCATAAATCATCCGCCTTTAAAAAATCTATGAAAAAGTTTTTTTAAGTGTAGCATGTTAAAATAAAGACAAGTTTTCTACCTATTCTTTATTTAATTTGTTTGTGCATACATACATTCATACATACATACATATAAATGGAATTAGATAGATAGATAGATAGATAGATAGATAGATAGATAGATAGATAGATAGAAATAGTATAAGATAGATAGATAGATAGATAGATAGATAGAAATAAAGTAAAGAAATATAAGATAAGATAGATAGATAGATAGATAGATAGATAGATAGATAGATAGATAGATAGAAATAGTATAAGATAGATAGATAGATAGAAATAGTATAAGATAGATAGATAGATAGAAATAGTATAAGATAGATAGAAATAGTATAGTATAAGATAGATAGATAGAAATAGCATAAGATAGATAGATAGATAGATAGATAGATAGATAGATAGATAGAAATAGTATAAGATAGATAGATAGATAGAAATAGTATAAGATAGATAGATAGATAGATAGAAATAGTATAAGATAGATAGATAGATAGAAATAGTATAAGATAGATAGAAATAGTATAGTATAAGATAGATAGATAGAAATAGCATAAGATAGATAGATAGATAGATAGATAGATAGAAATAGATTAGATAGATAGATAGATAGATAGATAGATAGATACGTACATGCATACATACTGATAGATAGATAGAGAGAGAGAGAGAGAGATAGATAGATAGATAGATAGATAGATAGATACGAATACAACTAGATAGATACATGCATACATACACACATACATACATATGAATACAATTAGACAGACAGACAGAGCTTTTGTGTTATCATTTGACGACTAACGTGCTTCAGCGTAATATCAAGTTCTATTCTCTCCAATATCTCGCGACAAAGACTATTTTGCACGAAACTGGCAGACATTTTCTTGCCTACGTTTTAATGGAACCAATTGAAATTTCAGTCTGTTTTCAAGTGTACTTGACAATATGCTAAAAATAGAGTTTTGAATTCTTTCTAAATTTTCAGGTGTCAATTTTGTAAACGCTAATGCATTCAAGATAAAAAAAAATTGAAAACCTTTTCTCTCGTGTATATGAGTATGTGTGATAAATCCATTGACATTAAATATTTTTGCCCGCGATTATCTATTTGTATGTTAACATATGGAACTCTATCCAGGCTCATTAGTGAAAAAATCTACTTTACCGACTGTGTACTCAATTCTTTTTTATTATTTAATTTAATTTAAACGTCAATTTTTTAAATGAGTTCTCTTTTTCATTCGTCAATAAAAGACATAAGAGAAACGCATCAATTTTAATCATGTCACCCCAATCAAGTCAATAAAGACCCTAAGACGCACGGTGTTACTGAGTAGGAAAGAGTTTAAGTGAGAACAATAAAAGAACAGGTATTAAAACAAAATATAATGATTGATATTGCATTTAATTTTTTGAAGATTTAAATTGACAAGTTAAAGGAAATTAATACTGAGCATCAGGAAGAGACAGCTGAAGTTCATGGGACATGCAATGAGGAGGGAGGGCTTGAAGAACCTGCTACTAACAGGGCAGATAGAGGGGAAAAGAGACAGAGGAAAGCAGCGGATAACATATTTGAAGGTGGATGACGGAACAAGGGTTGCAGGGTGCAACAGGAGAAGGCATGCTAAGAGCCACCAGGGACAAGGAGACGTGGAAAGCCATGATCGCTTACGTCCTGAAAGGACAGGGCACATAAATAAGAAGAAGACGTAAGAAGTCCGAAGTGCGATAGAAGAAACTGTTAGCATAAAACTTACGGTTACATCTAGCCATTCCACCTTTAAAAATGATGAGATCTAATTGCTTTAAGATCTATACACACTACTACATCACCAAATAACCAAACATCATTTTGAGAAGAAGTGAGTCGATATTATAAGCGTTTATATTTTGAGAACCTGCACATATACGTGGGTATATTTAATGACAGCACATAATCCTGGTAAGTGCGCCATGGTAAAAAGTTTAACCGGCTGTCATATGAAATTTAATTCTTGTTGATTCTGTTATTTATCCGTTTTAACTCAAGTTAACTGAGCACAGTACAGGGTCATATGACTGGAGATCATCTTAAGGATTGGTTATTCTGACGCACACCTTAACGAGGTGTTGTTCTAGTCATGCGGGGGTTATTCCGTCGGTAGTGGGACACCAGTGAGTGAGTCCGTGCATTGTGTGACCGTCGCTTACGTATTTCTCACATTCTTCTTGGCAGAAATTCAGTCAAAAATTACTTTAAATCCAAATTTAATTATAAAGTAAAGAATTTACTCCTATGTTCACACATAATTAGCATAGCAATTACTCAAATTGGAGTAGATAGACTAAACTATCGCCCGGTTCACACTCCACCTACGTCTACTGAACAGGTGAAGAGGCTCATCCCTTGTTTCCTGTTTAGGGTGTGGTTTCCGGCTTTCTCTTTTCCAGTCTTTTCACTTTTCTTTTTTTTTTTCAATTGGAGTAGATAGACTAAACTATCGCCCCGGTTCACACTCCACCCACATCTATTGAACAGGTGAAGAGGCTCATCCCTTGTTTCATGTTTAGGATGCGGTTTCCGGTTTTTTCTCTTTTCCAATCTTCTCACTCTTTTTTTTTTCAATTGGAGTAGATCGACTAAACTATCGCCCGGTTCACACTCCACCCTCATCTATTGAACAGGTGAAGAGGCTCATCTCTTGTTCCCTGTTTAGGATGTGGTTTTCCGGCTTTCTCTTTTCCAATTTCTTCACTCTTATGTAGCACCCAGCACATCAGTGGCGTTACCGCTTTGCTCAGGGTGATATGATTAACAAAAAAAAAAATAGAATCCCAGAATCCCGTCCAAACTAGAAGACATCTGGCTTTTCTGGAATCTAAAACAAACACGTCGTTGAAATGTCATGGACGAAATCAAGGACACCGTGACGAATCAGTTCTTTTCTATGTTAAGCTTTAGAGCCTTAAGGAAATTATTTTGAAAAGAATTAAAGCAAAAATTCCCTAAGTAGTGCTATGTTTTAAATTTTAAATGACTGGATAATTTTCCGTCGATAGATAGTTAGGAATATATTTAGATTGTTTTTCTTTTACAGTAAGGCTCACCATGTTCAAGATCCTTGGCAACTGTAGATAAGGTGTTACGTTAAGGGGTATTTTATATAGATATGAAGGGAAGATGATGGTCAACTATGCATTTGAACAGGTTAAGATTGTAATTTACGAAGGAAAATCCTCTTGAGAGTCTGTTCCACAAAACAGTGGTTCGTGACAAGAAGCTGTACGACGTGTCCTAGCAGTAAAGACCTGGAGGAACCAAGGAATGTAGTTCGTCCGAGCACTTTTGTAGCAGTGACTTACCTCGGCGACCCAAAAGGCCTAGAGTCGCGTGTATGTTTTGCAAGGGAGTGTGAAGACGGCGAATCGACGAGCTTCGGGCGGATGGTGAACCGGACAGCACTTCGTACTCATAGAGTTGTTGTCGCTTGTAGCCATTTTTATTGACTGGTTCTGGGCGCTCATTGGCTGAGTGGTGTTACGCTGATGTCAGGCTCATCAATACCAATAGCGGCACACAAGCTTAAATTTTCATCAAGAAAGCGTACTTCACCCTGTCTGGTTAAATGCACGCCTCCAAACTCCCTGATTGCGTCGATCCTGAAACTAAGGCCATATCCTAATAATCGTCTACCGACGATCAAGGCCTCTATAGTCACAGAACAAGCCTGCTCAATGCCCAACTTGATGTTACTGTACCCACGACACTTCAAAGTTCTCCCATCAACTGTTAATACTTTTACCTCCTTCTGCCTCCACAGACGGCATAGAGCTCACTCAGCCAATGAGCGTCCAGAACCAGTCAATAAAAATGGCTACAAGCGACAACAACTCTATGAGTACGAAGTGCTGTCCGATTCACCATCCGCCCGAAGCTCGTCGATTCGCCGTCTCCACACTCCCTTGCAAAACATACACGCGACTCTAGGTTTTTTGGGTCACCGAGGTAAGTCACTGGTACAACTTCACGTGAAAATAGCGATAGAACAGTGAGAGTCTTGCCACATCTCATTTGTGAGAGAGAAGTTAAAGGGTGGCACAATCTTTAACAGATAGCAGAGTGAACGAGTACGTGTCCCTCCCTGGTTGATATGCGATGTAATCTCTAATATCCTATATGGATCTCAATCTCTTCACAGATGAAGAATAGACTCGAAGTGGCAGAGTCTAGTTCTACTGACAAATACTAAGACTACCACGGACTGAACATGTGAGTAAAGAGGAAGTTTGAAGGAAAAGAGAAAATATAATTAAACCAGCAAAGAACATTAGAACTTTCTAGGACACGTAATGATGATTTAGAGAATTCAATACTAAGAGGACGGCACTAAAACAGCTGCATTCTAGATAATTACGTACCAGACAATGCGTCCCTGGATAATTGCGTACAACAGATAATTTTTGATGTTTTTAAAGGCAAGTACCAAAAACTTACTAGCAGCAATAAAACACATACTTACAATGAGAATAATGCATTATTCTCATTGTAAGTATCATATAATAATTCTGCTTGTTCCTTCCTTAGTTACTTAGTTACTCTGTCCGTTACGCCACTGAAGAAAGATAACACACTTACTCTCTACACGAGCTTTTCCTTCCCCTCTATCTTTTTATAATCTATAAACGCTGCTCTCCTCAGCCTTTCTCTCACCTTCGTCAAACGGAAGGGTAGTAAAAAGTGAGAGAGTAGGAGGAGAGAGCCTTTAGCATTACCGTATCAGTAGCAGCTTAAGCTGGAGGTTGTAGCAGTAATTGTGTGTGTGTGTGTGTACTGTACAGTATAGTAAAAATAGGTAGGTTTGTTGTCGTATCCTGCGACCTAATAACCAAGGTTCTGGCCTTTGCACACTTGGCCATTACTCAGTTGTTCTTTTCTGTTTACAATGGACACAGGAGCCATGATTTTTCAGTAATAAAAAAAGAACATTTTCTCTTTCAAAATCTCTTTCTTTTTAAATTTGGTAACGAAAGAAGGAACCAGCAGAATTATTATTGTCAGAAATAATTCTAATAATTTAGAATTGATCTCTTTCTTATTTTTAAAAGTTTTGTCTCAAAGAAAAGGTCTCCAATGTGAGTAAACGAAAAATGAAGTGATGAGCGATTATGGAGAAGTAAAAATCCAGCCTCGCAGTTTTAGAGATTTTTTTTCTGCTGACTAAAATTAGATATTTGGGTCAGAAAATATATAAACAAATAAATATATAAAAAGTTACTCTCCCAAGATATCCTATGGAAGTCGATACTTTGTTGGGGTTCAGAAAGTAATTTTTGGAAAACTGATTGCTCAAGTGTCTATCACATATGGCATTGAACTGACTGTTACTTACCCTGGAGGATAAAAGTATTTCCGTAGGCGCACCACCCCTATCTCTACAAAAGACAAGTTACAGAAGCATCAACGACCCTCTCGTCAATGGCCAAAGGGTCGTTGAAGACGTTACTATCATTTGTAATATGACAAAGTAAAATTTTTCCAGGAAATCATGATTATCCTTCCGTGGAAATTCCACGATTCCGCTAGTGTGTTTTATTGCTCTAAGTAAGTTTTAACCCTTTACGATCTTACCTTGTCTTTGTTCTGCCATTCATTCATACAATCTTGTTAAGTATGCTACTCACTATTTCATCCTGTTTCTCTTGTCTCAAGTATGTCCTCTGGGGTTGGACTGACAGTTGCGTACTGGATATTTGCATCACTGACAATTGCGTACAAGACAATTGCGTACCAGGAGATTTGCATCCCTAGACAAACACGTCCCTGCATAATTGCGTACCTATGATAATTTGTTTAAGTTACTATATTTTCTTAAGAGTTGCTAATTGCAAACTAACATTTAATTATTCTAAAAAAGCAAAATGATAGTTAACATAACAACTCTGTTATCAAAAATAAACCTGAAAATAAAACAATCATAGCGCTATTAGATAAATATACGCTTGAAGACGAGATAAATTTCTTAAACGCGATAGCTCACAAAATTCATAACTTTAAATTGATTTGTAAACTACAATAATTTTCAATTTTTGAAATATTTTTCTTAGACATCTTATGAGGAAAGCTAGCTTAGAGAATGTAACGCTCACAAGACAATAATTCAGAATATTTCTTCTTCAGTTGATAACAGTCCCTAATTAGATACAGTCACTCATAACTATCAACTGAAGCTTTTCGTATACAACTATCTATTGTTTTAAGTTCACTCGCAATTAAATTACGGATATTACAAAATCTTACTCATACATACAACCGCCCCCTCACGAGGAAAGCGTTCACGACTCTCCACAGGTGCCGCATAGCAAATCACAACATACTGTATCTTTTTTTAAAAAATCGTTTTTACCTTGATTTCTGAAGAAGCTTTAATAAAAGTGAAACATGTTAGATTGAGACACATTTCCTCATTTGTTCTTTATTTTATTCTACCATCTTTTCGGATTCTGATCGATATATCCAACTTAAACATGATTATATATTCATTTATTTATGTAAAAAAAATGCATGAAAGTTTGTTTCATTGCGACATCTGGCTTTTCTGGAAACTAAAACAAACGCGTCGTTGAAATGTCATGGACGAGATTAAGGACTCTGTGACGAAGCAGTTCTTTGTGATGCTATTTTTTTTAACAGTCAACCGGACCAAATAGAGAGGAACCCTGTTCCAACAACTCAAATCAAGGGAGAAGCAACTGACACAAGTCGCCATGGAGGGGCGGGTTCGCAGAAAGCAAGATGACAGCTCAGACAGATCAGAAACAAAGCATAAATGCAGCCTCTGCAACAGAGACTGTCACTTCCGCATCGGTTTCTACAGTCACAGACGCCGATGCTCCAGCCAAGCAGACAACTAGGATGTTACCCATGGTCAACCCTGACCGACGGAGGCCTACTACTACTACTACTACTACTACTACTAAGCTTTAGAGCTTTGAGGAAATTATTTTTTTAAAAGATTATAACGAAAATTCCCGAAATAGTGTTATGTTTTTAATTTTAAATGACTGGTAAATTTTCTATGTGCCGTGTCCCTTCAGACAAGAGAAACAACGAGAAACCTATTTCAAGAGTGGGAGTGAATGGTTGGTTGGTTGCTTTGTTTTATGGCATATCAATCTCGGCGGGTCAGTTATTGTCAACTAATCCAACTAAATTTTAATTATTTATTGCTGTTAATACCTTTTTTCTTTCAACAATTTATTGGTGTTTTTATATAAGTTTTGTGTCTAGTAATACTTTTTTTCTTTTCGAGTATCAAGATTCATTGGGATTTGTTTTTAAGGGCAGGGTCCCCAAGTCCTACCCTGTTATTTAACCCATACCTGGAGGGAAGGAACGGATTAATACCTTTCCCAAGGGTCAGTCAGTTAAAGTGCCATACGTGATACACGCTTGGGCGATCATGTCTCGAAAGAGACATGACTGACTGGGCAGGAGATTATCCCGCAGTAGGTTGCCATTGCTTTCTGCGGTAGACTGGTTGCCGACCAAGGCTATATAACCCAATCTGTCCTGCTATTTAACCCATAACTGGAAGGAAGAGACGGATTAATACCTTTGCCAAGGGTATTTGCGCGTAAGTGAATACAATGGATTCAACCGGAATTCGAACTCGGTTCCCCGGCTTCTCGTTCCGAGCCGATATCCACTGTACCACAACGCACATAAGTGAATGCAGGGTATTCAACTGGAATTCGAACTCGGCTCACCGATTTCTCTTTCCGAGCCGATATCCACTGCACCACAACGCACATCCGTCACTAAACGCTTATGGCACCTGGTATTCCCAAGCGGTCACCCATCTAAGCACTGACCAGGCTCAACGTTGCTTAACGTCGGTGATCGAGCGAGAACAGGTGTATTCAACGTGATATGACCGTAAGCCGGGAGTGAATGGATAGTAGAACAAGGACAAATGCGGGCAGTAAAGGAACTAGGGTTTCTTTTATGTAACCCTTCATATAAAAGAAGAAGCAGTAAAAGGCTGTTACACCTTTTGGTAACCTTGGCGGAAAGTCTAAGCAGTAACTAGAGATATCAAATGCCATTTTATCGTACACCTGCACCTTTTCTCTGATTTTTCTATGAACGCTACGCTTTTATCGGCAAAGCGGAGATTTTACATGTGAAATGAATGAAACTAGAAAATGAAATAAGTATCAGAAACATTCATTTCTGTAATTATTTTTATAATTTCCTGTTTTGTTGGTATTCGTCTCTTTTCTCAAAAGGTTTTGGCAAGTCCATAATTAGTAACATGAGTTATCTTGCATCTTTCATTATGGCGTCGACTGGGAAAAAATTCATCCAAATAATTCTTCTCCAGTCGATAACATTCTCTAAGTGAATTCAGTAATTCATAACTAACAACCAAAGCCTTTCGGATACAACCTTTTATTTATTTTTTTTTTAATTCACTCGCAATTATATTATGCATATTCCTAAATCTTACTCATACATCCAATCCCCTGCAGGAGATAAGCGCCCGCGACTTTCCACAGCTGCGGAATAGCAGAGGATTTTTTCAATATAGATGTGCATCCTCGTAAATGTTGGTCTATTACTTTAAATAGCAATCACCTTCGACGGGACTCGAACCCGCAATCCCCGGCTGACACCCTCAACTGCAATTTAGTATCATTTAGGAGGCCGGTGCCTTGTGCGTTGTGGTGCATTGGATATCGGCTCGGACGAGAAATCAGGGGAGCCGAGTTCGAATTCCAGCTGAATTCATTGCATTCACTTACGCGCAAAAACCCTTGCGAAAGGTATTAATCCGCCTATTCCTTCCAGTTATGGGTTAAATAACAGGACAGATTGGGTTATATAGCCTTGGTCGGCAACCAGTCTACCGCAGAAAGCAATGGCAACCTACTGCGGGATAATCTTCTGCTCGGTCAGTCATGTCTCTTTCGAGACATGATCGCCCAAGCGTGTATCACGTATGGCACTTAACTAACTAATACTCGTAAAAATTAACCTTTTTCTTTGCTGCGTTTCTTCTTCTTCTTCTTCTTCTTCTTCTTCTTCTTCTTCTTCTTCTTCTATGTGCTCTGTCCCTTCAGAACGTAGGCGATCATGGCTTTCCACGTTGCCACGTTGCCCTATCCCTGGTGGCTCTGAGCACGCCTTCTCCTGTTATACCATGCAACCCTCGTTCCGTCATCCACCTGATTAGGTCCTTCAAATATGTTATCCGCTTATATCCCTCGTCTTTTTTTCCTTCTATCTGGCCTGTTAGTATCAGGTTCTCCAAGCCCTCCTTCCTCATTGCATGTCCCAGCAACTTCAGCTGTCTCTTCCTGGTGCTCAGTATTAATTTTCTTTTTGGTTTCATCATATCGAAAACCTCATTATTGCTCACATGCTCGATCCATGATATTTGCAGCATACTTCTGTAGAACCACATCTCGTTTCTTCGGGATGTTGATAATCATGACTCTCCACTATTTCCTATCCTTTGTAACTTTTAATAAGTTTTTTCTTCTTTTGTCATCATCCCTTAAACTCAAGTTCATCAGTTAGTTTATACGTTGTATTCATTTGTTTTTATTGCTCTAAATTTGTCCTGTGAGTATCAAATTTTCAATGCCTTCTTTCCTCATTATGTGTCTCATAAATTTCAACTGCCTTTTACTGATGTTAAGTATAAATATCGCTTCTTTTTTTCATTTTTTTCAAAAACTTCATCGTTGCTTATATGTTTGGTCGTTGTTATTCTCGGCCTTTTTCTGTAGAAGCATATTTCTGTGACTTCAATTAGATTGTCCAGCACACCTTGCCATTTAATGAAAACTGATATTACATAAGCGGATGTGCGTTGTGGTACAGTGGATAACGACTCGGAACGACAAATCGGGGGAGCCAAGTTCGAATTCCAGTTGAATTCTTTGCATTCACTTGCGCACAAATACCCTTAGGAAAGGTATTAGTTCATCTCTTCCCTCCAGTTTTGGGCTAAATAATAGAACAGATTGGGTTCTATAGCCTTGATCGGCAACCAGTCTACGGCAGAAAGTAATGGCAATCTAATGCAGGATAATCTTCTGCCCAGTCAGTCATGTCTCTTTCGAGACATGATCGCCCAAGCGTGTATCATGTGTGGCACTTAAATGATTGATATTACATAAAAGTCCAGCACTCTTTTCTTTCCTCCTAATATTTTGTGCTTCATTATGCTTTCTTTCCTAAAAGTATTTAACTATATACAATACGCTAGCAGTCGAGGTAATGATTATCTAATTATTACGGTAAGTATAAGTGTCGACTAATGTCACGACTCTCCACAGCTCTCTCTGTGCATATATAAGATTGTTCTTGAAGAAGTTAAAGGAATGATTTTCCATTTCTTTTTCTACAGTTTGAGAATTCCGAATTTCTCTTTTTACTATCCAATAGCTGAATCACTCTTGTTATTTAACACATAACTGAGGAAGCCTTCAAGTTTATTATGGCTTCATTGAGGGTTCGATCCTCATCATCTGCTTCATATTTTTGTTTTGTGTTAAAATAATATATTTTGGTCATGTGTTGTGGTGAAGTAGATATCGGCTCAGGGCTTTAGGGAGAAGCGACAGATTAATGCCCTTTCAAAGTGCGTAAGTGAATGCAACGAATTCAACTGGAGTTTGGACTCGGCTCCCTGATTTTTCGTTTCGAGCCGATCTCCACTGCACCACAACGCACATCAAACTAATAGCAAAAGTAAAAATCAGAGTCCGGGGTATAGATTTCCAAAGCCGGACAGACTTCCCTGGAATGACTGACGCAACAGTTTTTTTTCCATCGTTTTATGCTTTACTTAAATATCAATGACAACTGCCATTCAACCAAGTTTTCATTCAAAGTAAAACTTAGCAGTAACAAAAACTACTCTGTTGTAATTCAATTAGAATTTCTTCCCGCTAAATTGAATTTACGTCGTTAATTACGAAAGATGTCAGCTGGTTCTTTTTACCGTAACTCGACTTGTTTGGTAACAGGCGATATCATCTGGAAGCAATACGAAAATAATTTGTTAATGACAACACGTAGCCAAAGGCGTGAAACTGTTGACCTTTTTTTATTTTTTATTTTTATTTTTTATTTTTTTATTTCTTAATGTCAATGCTGTGCATACCAGGTTATGAAAACTCCCAACGGTAGTTATTTAATATATGTTTGGACGTTTCAGTATCTATCGTATGATTGGATGTTATTCTTAACTTGGGTGATCACGTCTCGAAAGAGACTTGACTGATTGGACAGAAGATTTTTCCGCAGTAGGTTGCCATTACTTTCTGCGCTAGACTGGTTGCCAACCAAAGCTATAGAACACAATCTCTCCTGTTAGTGGACCCATAGCTGGAGCGAAGAGGCGGATTAATGCCTTTTCAGAGGGTATTTGCGCGTAAGTGAATGCAACGAATTCAACTGGAATCCGAACTCGGCTTTCCGATTTAAAATGGACAAAATTTGGCATTGTGCTGTTATCAAGGAAACTACAAGACCTCCTACAGAAGGTGACAAAAAAGGACTACAAATAAACTTTAAGAAAACTGAATGCATGGTCATCAGCAAAAGGTGCAACCCAAAATGCCCAATAGATAACAGAATCATGCAAGTATAAAAATGGAGATGGAAAGTGTGACACAGAGATCCGAAGGCAAATCGGCATGGCAAAGGATGCGTTCCAGAAGCGGAGTAAAAGACTAATACACGGGAAAATTTCACTAGAAACAAAGAAAAAAGTGCTGGAATGCTATGTGATCTCAGTTATTCAATACGGCAGTGAATGCTGGACAATATCATCGAAAATGAGGACAAAACTGGAAGCAGCGGAAATGTGGTTCTACAGAAGGATGCTGCGGATAATCGATGAGGTGTTGGAAAGAATGGCAACAGAAAGGAAATTAATAGTGAGCATCAGGAAGAGACAACTGAAGTTCCTGGGACATGCAATAAGGAAGGAGAGCTTGGAGAACCTGATACTGACTGGCCAGATAGAAGGAAAAAGAGACAGAGGAAGGCAGCGGATAACATATTTGCAGGGCTTGATCAGGTGGATGACGGAATGAGGGTTGCGAGGTGTAACAGGAGCAAACACACTAAAAGCCACAAAGGATAGGGAGACGTGGAGAACTATGATCGCCTACGTCCTGAAGGGACAGAGCACATAAAGAAGAAGAAGCTGTTATCAAGTATTAGCAGGAAAAGTATTTACTCCCTCCCCACACACACACACCACTATCAGGGCATTCATACTGATATAGTTGATACTTTGGGAAATGACACTTAAGCTTTATCAGCTGGGCAAAAGTGGGCAGCTGAATTTAAAAGAAGAATGGCGGGTCTTGAAGATGACAACGTCTGGACGTTATGCAACCATCCCCACCGTGAAAAATATTGATTGTTTTCACTACATAATGATGGATGACAGTCGATTGATTAAAAATCAAATAGCTAATGCTATTAGCATATGTGGAGAGTTGTGTATATTCTATACAAGGAACTTGTCATGACGAACGATTCTGCTTGGTGGGTGCCACGTCTTTTGGCACTTGATAAAAGCGCACCAAGCTGATCACATCACAGAAATATCTGACATTCTTTGAAGGCAATCTATTCTGGCTGCCCTGAATATTTCCTAAACCAAGATGAGTGTTTGCTTCGTTATTCTGAACCAGAGACAAAATGATAATCATTACAGTGGAAACACGCCTGAAGAAGGTCAAAATATTTTCCTCTGTGGGGAAAGTGATGGCCTCGGATTTTGGGGATGCAAAAGTTATTGTGTTTTTTGACTATCTTCAAAAAGGCTATGCCATCAATGGAGAGTACTATGCCAACTTGGTGAGGCAGTTACGATTTGCTATCAGGATTATACTTCCAGGAAACTGACGAAAGGGCATCTTGTTACATCAGAACAATGCTTCAACATAGAAGTCCTTGGTTTTAATGGATGCAACTGTGAATTTGAACCATTCCTTTTCTTCTGATTTGGCGCCATCTTAATAACATCTGTTCTGAAACTTAAAAAAAGTACTGGGCACTAGTATCGCAGTGATGATGACGTCATATCAGTAGATGGTGACTTTATTGACCAACATGATCAAAGCTTCTTAACCAATCGTATCCAAGCACTTCAAAACTGATGGAAGAATTTTGCAGACCGCAATGGGGACGATGTTGAAACATAAACAACATGTTGTCATATTACAAGAGATTATAATAAATACCGAATATCTTCAGAGGATATTTAGGGGGATTTAAGGTGCAATGTCGGAAAATCTTTTTTTTTTAATTTATTGCTATTTCTATGGTAAATGTCCGGACGAGCTCCAATCTTTTATTCTCGAATTCAGACCTGATCGCTAAGTTTCGCTATTCCGCATGAGCAAGGTCGAATTAACCCTATTCTTTCCGTGTGACAACCGTTGTTCCACTTAAACTGCTTTTTCACAAGAACAGTTCTTTACAATCTTAACCTCTTCGAATCAAGTTACCTGCCTTCCCCGCCCACATAATCTTCACTTCCTTCTTTAAACATGCATATCGCATACCACATTTAGTATGTAGCTACTTTGAGTGGCTTGCGAAGCTAACATTTAGTGAAAATTAAAACAAAAAAAAACACAAGCATTTATCTCTCAGAGTTAATCTCCCTGTTTATTTCAGTTAGTCAGTTAAGCACTTGGGCAATCATGTCTCGAAAGACATGACTGACTGGGAAGAAGGTTATCCTGCAGTAGGTTGCCATTATTTCCTGCAATAGACTGGTAGCCAGCCAAGGCTATAGAACCCAATCTGTCCTGTTATTTAACCCGTAATTAAAGGAAAGAGACGGATTAATACTTTTTCTAAGGGTATTTGTGAGTAAGTGAATGCAAGGAATTCAACTGGAATTTGAACTCGGATCCCCGATTTCTCATTCCGAGGCAATAACCACAGCACCAAAAACCAGGCGTGAAATGAATGCCTTTAATACATTCGTTGAACAAGAATTAGTTAATTTCACATAACTGGATTTATATTCGTAGATAGATAGATAGATAGATAGATAGATAGATAGATAGATAGATAGATAGATAGATAAATTACAAGGCAAGATAGATAGATTACAAGGCAAGATAGATAGATTACAAGGATAGATAGATAGATAGATAGATAGATAGATAGATATGAACACGCATAGATAGATAGATAGATAGATAGATAGATAGATAGATAGATAGATAAAAAGTGAACAGACCTCAATAGAGAGATAGTTTTTAAAAATTAGATAGATAGATAGATAGATAGATAGATAGATAGATAGATAACAAACTGACTTAGATAGAAACTAAGATAAATGCCATAAGGCTGTGGTACATACTAATATCCATGATGGCTGTGTGTGTGTGTGTGTGTGTGTGTGTGTGTGTGTGTGTGTGTGTGTGTGTGTACATTCTCTTCTGCAGATGTGTTAGCTTCGTGCGACTTTTGCAGTAGTTCTTAAATTTATTTTTTCGGCGGAAGCTCATATGCCGTTTTAATCCCGAAAAATGAGGCTCATTTTTTCTACACTATGTGCTAATGAAAAAAAAAATGCCGTATAACGTATGCTGCCTGATTTCTCTGTGTGTATCACATATTTGATAATTAATGAGATGCATTTTGTATTAGAACAAATTCTGTGTCTCGGGAAAATTAACATCAAAACCCTTACGAAAAACTTCATTGCGTTTTTCATGCTCAACTTGATTTCTGTTCATAGTCATTGTGCACTCCTTACTTACAGGATAAAGACCCACATTATATATACATGTATGAATCAAGGCTTTCGAATGCTGATTTTCAATGAATTAAAGTAATATTTGGCTTGAAATATTGGCGCAGCACAATCTTTCTAATCTCTCATATTGCTTTCATTTAATTGTGTACCGTGCTAAGTTACTTTTAGTAAATATCAACCAATCTATAGACAAATATTTGAATCGACTGAGGAAGATAAAGACAAAGTGAGAGAAAGGCTATGTGTATATGTATTAGTGAGAGAAAGGGGCGACAACTCCTAATTAGTAACTTGCTTGAGGGCTGTATTTTCATAATGACTGAGAGTTGTCACAAACACTATGGATTGTATGAAAGCCGAATGGAAAGGACAGGCGCAAGAAACACGTTAACACTAATGAAACTCGCGAGAAACAATGGCGTGGTTCTATTTCCTGTCCTCAAATTATATTCAGCTAAGTCGCCATTTATTTTTTCTTTCGAATTTCGGCTTTTCTCTCTACCTTCTTCCCACTCTTTATTTCGAACTCTCTCTTTCTCTCTCTTACTCTCTTTCTCTTTCTCTCTCTCTCTCACACACATACACATTCTCTCTCTTTTGTTTAACTTCTCCGTTTCATTCTAGACCTACTCCCTTATAAATCTTTCTCCCTCATGTTTTCTTGTTATGTGAAATTGATAACCTTTTCATATTTCTGTTCCTATCTTTCATTCGTTCTTCCTTTCTTTCTTTCTTTCTTTGGTATACGGTCACATCACGTTGAAACACCGGTTCTCGTAGAATCAACAAAGTTAAGCAACTCCGGGCCTGTTCAGTACCTGGCTGGGTAACCACTTAGGAATATCAAGTGCTATAAGCTTGGATGCGTAAATGGTGTAATGTATAACGGCTCAGTATTGTTAGTATTGTTCCCCAAGGAACAACAAATTAGCATCAAAGATCTCGAAACTCACATAAGAGGAGTCCCCAACAACAAATTGGCGAAGTAGATTTGTGCACAAGTTGCACAACAAATTTGTAACGAACTTACCCTGAACCACTTTAACAAAGTTCACTACGAGGATTCCACCAAGTCGACCACAAACAATTTGGCGACACTATCACAGAGAGATAGAAGAAGAAAATGGTCGAAATTAAGGAGTCACGAACATTCGAAAGGTAAAAAGAAATTTACGTTTTGTACCCTCCCCAAAAGGAAAACAAGATTATAATAATGAAGGAAAGAGATACAAAACTACGTTTGACAAGAATCCAATAAAAACAAGCCCCCACTTCTGCATGTGGTGGATGGCATTGGCGTAAAGATTGTTTTTTTTTTAATATAAAAATTGCCGAGCGAGTGGTATGATGGGGCACAAAGCAGCGGTATGTAGAAACAAAAACAAACCTAGTAGGGTAAGATCTGCTAGAGTGGACTATAACAATGAAAACACCAGAAAATACGTTGAACTGGAAATATTGAATAAGAAGATCAAATTACAATTGAATTCGCAGTCAGACTTAACAATAATAAATTTACAGACATGGCGTAATTTGAACAGGCCAACCTTGTTATACATTTTTTTAAAATTGCTAAATCGATAACAGGAAAAAGGATTAAATTGGAAGGCGAAATTATCAGGAATGCAAAATTTCAAGGAAAGACCAAAAGACTAAAATTATATATGACGAAAACACACATAACCTGATAGGAACGAACTGGATGCAAAAATTTAATATATGGGATTTACGCATTAACTCGTGTTGTAAAAAAATAAAAAGCGTGACGGCGAAAACTTCAGAATTGAAAAAAGAGGTATTCTCAAGCAGTAAAAAATTCACAACAGAAATCGCACAGAATATGCAACCTGTATTTATTACTCCGATATTTAAGGGAAAAACTTGCAAACCAGGCGAACAAGTGAGACACACCAACCAACAAAGAAATAAAGAGCCAAGCTCGTCATTCTCAAAAAACGTTGTCGCGATGAAAAAAAGAAATATTTTAGAAGCTGTTGAGAATATTAGATCCCAAGCAAAAAAACGCTAGCTCCTCCAACAAAAGAAGCTAGGGTGGGGTTTTGGGGTGTACCTCTTTTTTGCACATAAGAATGGACTCGCCTGATGTATACATATCATCCTGTCTATACGGAGTACGGCGGGGAGTTGAGTAGTTGAACCACCGCTAGTTGGTCAGTAAGAATATAGACTCATTACCCGGACATACTTCTTAACTACAATATTTTATATATTAATTTCTACTAACAGTATTCCTAGTATTCCTGAAGTGACTAACCTGTGTTCCAGCTTTTATATTTTTGTTCAATATAACTTACATTTTCTATCTCTATATCTGTTTTTGTTAGTCATGATTTTGTGTGGTTTCTCAACAAGAATTTACAGCAGTATTTATACGTCTCTTCCCTACAGTTAGGAGTTAAATAATTGGGTTCTATAGCCTTGGTTGGCAACCAGTCTACCGCAGAAAGTAATTACAACCTACTGCGGGATAACCTTCTGCCCACTCAGTCATGTCTCTTTCGAGGCATAAACGCTCAAGCGTGTATCACGTACGGCACTTAACTGACTAGATGAGCGACAGGGTATCATTTTACAGTTGAAATGGATAGATATAACCGTAAGTTTTATGCATACGGTTTCTTCTATTGCACTTCTCACTTGTGGAACTCTCTTTCCGCCTAGATGTAACCGTAACCTTTATTAATATAGTTTATTTTGCCGCCCTTCTTGCTTGTAGAACTCTCTTCTAGATAATTGCATTCTGGTCAAGTTTAATTTTCAAAGATGTAAAGTCAATTCTCAGTAGTTATCTTGTCATTTTAATTCCTGTTTTATTTTATTTTTTTCGCTCTTTAATCATGTTTTCTCATATCCTTTCACACTCAGTAACTATCTACGTGTTAGTGACTTTGTTGTTTTGCTTGGGTTGAACTGACTGAAAGAAAATATTGCTTCTGCTTTTTATTACATAATAACCAAGATGAAATTTATTAAGAGTTCAGTTTTAACATTTTTTGTGTCAACACAATAACTGCTTTATGAAACATCGGGGAATTTGTTAATACATAAACCTGCTTGAAAATAGGTTGACGGCAAGAAAAAAACAAAAATAGAACAATTTACAATGATCTCTATCTCTGAAAATTCTCTTGGTTTTTACAAGGCACCCTGCGATATTTAAATATTCTCCGAGATATAATCGTCTTTGATTCTCTTACATGAAGCATTGCCAATTATTACCAATTTTTAAAATAGTTCTTTTCTTTCTGTTTTATCTTTGCTGCTTTGGTACCTACTATAAAATGTTTTAAAGCATATACAAATTTTCAACTTATATGACACAGTATTACAACAGTGGGGTTTTAAGCAAAGATCAAACTTTCTATGTTAGCACTGTAAATATTTTCTAAGCTTATCTTAGTTTCAATTCAAAAACCCAATATTAAATTACTAAGTGAAGATTAAAGTTTCCAAATCAACAATATAAGAAACTAGCTTACCAAGCGACACCATAGTACAAGTGTCTGATGTAAATATTTGGAAAACTTTGCTTGTTTGAATCAGAAACATAATATTAAATTACTAACTACAGATAGAACTCGCTACACTGGCAAAGAAATACTATGTACTAATAATTCACTCTAAGTCAAGCGACCTGAATATAACATAATGTGTTATGTATACTTGAAGCTCTTGGTAGGGCGACAGCGACGCCTTCGTTGCTGTGTAATCAACTTACACGAATATATGTGGACGTATCTGTCCGGTGTAAGTATCAATGTTGATTTTTAGCTTTTTTGTTTTGTTTTGTTTTTTGTTTTGTTTTGTTTTTTGTTTGTTTATTTGTTTTTGCTTTTTGTTTTATAGGTTTTTTTTAAGTGTGGGGTGTTTTTGCATAAGTTTAAATAAAAGCAAAAGTTGAGTAGCCATTATTTTTGTTTTTCTTTCTTTTCCAATTTTTCGATTTTCTCTGAAATTCCTCTTTCTCAACAGGCTGCAATGCAAATGTCCTCTACAATTGAATTTTATTGAATTTTCAATTATACATCTAAAATATAAGCAAAGAAAACCAGGGAAAAATAAAAAGAAACATTTATAGGCCTCTCTCTCTCTCTCTCTCTCTCTATATATATATATATATATATATATATATCTATCAATCTCTCTCTTTCTCTCTATCTATCAATCTCTCTCTTTCTATCTATCTATCTATCTATCTCTTTCTCTCTCTATCTCTATCTATCAATCTCTCTCTCTTTCTATCTATCTATCTATGTATATATCAATCTCTCTATTTCTCTCTCTCTATCTATCAATCTCTCTCTCTTTCTATCTATCTATCTATCTATGTATCTATCAATCTCTCTATTTCTCTCTCTATCTATCTATCAATCTCTCTTTCTATCTATCTATCTATGTATCTATCAATCTCTCTCTCTTTCTCTATCTCTATCTATCATTCTCTCTCTCTCTCTCTCTCTCTCTCTCTCTCTCTCTCTCTCTCTCTCTCTCTCTCCAGTATTTCTACTTCTGTTTTTTTGCAATTTCTGCTTTCTCTCTCTTTCTTTCTATCTTCCTCTATCTCTATCTTTCTAATTCTTGTTTCCTTCTCCGTCTTTTCGGACTTCTTTCCCTCCTTCCTTTTTTTCTATTTTCTCTTTTGCTTTTCTTCTTCTTCATTGTCTTCTTCCTTTCTTCTTTATTTCCTGTTTATCTGTAATATTTTCTTCATTCTTCATCCTTTTTCTTTCATTTATTTTTCACTTCACATTCTGTATTCACTCGTTTCTGATCTCTTTCTTTGCTTTATTTTTCTGATGCCTCTTTTGCAAATTTTATTGCTTCCATCCCATTTTCATTCGGTTTTTCTTTCATTGATTTTGTTTCCTCCATTTTTATTTCCATCATTTTTCCATTCTTCTTCTTTTGTTCTTTCCTTATTTATAATTCTTTTTCTTTTTTCTTTTTCTTTCTTTATGCCCATTTTTCGTTTTTCTCTCTTTTATTTTTTTCTAAATTCTTTTTATTGTTTTATTTCTTCTTTTTCGTTCTTTTCATTCTTTCTTCCTATGTTTCTTATTGTATTTCTCTAAATCTTCTTCGTTTTTCTCTTTCATTTTTTCTTCATTCTATTTTTCGTTCTTTTACTTTCTTCCTCCCTGTGCCTTACATTTCTTCTTTAATTTTCTTTTCTTTCTTCGCAGCGATTTCATTCCATCTTATATTTCTTTTTCTTTTCTTTCTGTTTCGTCTGAACGTTTTTCTTTTTTTTTTTTCTTTTTTATTTCATATCATTTTCCGCTGTTTTTCCCTTTTTCAACAATTTTTTTTTTCATCGTTTGGTCACTCTCTCTCTCTCTCTCTCTCTCTCTCTCTCTCTCTCTCTCTCTCTCTCTCTCTCTCTCTCTTTCCTAAGTGCTTTTTAATATACGTTTTGTTTTCAGCTTTTCTTTATCTTTTTTTTCATTTATTTTCTCTTAACCATTAATGGCTTTACACTTACTTTCTCTCTTCGGCAATCTTCTTGACTGCATTTTCCTTCCTGGGTCCTAACATTAAAATTTGAAGGTTTATTCTTATTTGTCCATTCACAGTTTTTCACTCATTTACAATTCCGACACAATGCTAAGCGCCCACCAAATTTCCCCACGCATGTTAATGCAGTTATCTTTTATGCAGTTTTTACAAAGAATCAACGATATCTGCATATAAAGAAATAAGAGATACAAGTGTGTCTCAGGTGAATTTTATGAAAATAATACATTTACAACAAGATTATCAAGTAAGGATTACATAAAAAAAACATAGATAGATAGATAGATAGATAGATAGATAGATATTACCAAGTCAATATATATATATGTTTGTAGATAGATAGATAGATAGATAGATAGATAGATAGATAGATAGATAGATATTACCAAGTCAATATATATATATATATGTTTGTAGATAGAGAGATAGATAGATAGATAGATAGATAGATAGATATTACCAAGTCAATATATATATATATGTTTGTAGATAGATAGATAGATAGATAGATAGATAGATAGATAGATAGATAGTTACCAAGTCAATATATATATATGTTTGTAGATAGATAGATAGATAGATAGATAGATAGATAGATAGATAGATAGTTACCAAGTCAATATATATATATGTTTGTAGATAGATAGATAGATAGATAGATAGATAGATAGATAGATAGATATTACCAAGTCAATATATATATATGTTTGTAGATAGATAGATAGATAGATAGATAGATAGATAGATACTGAATGCAGCAATACGGAATAGTTTAAGTGAAATGCGAACAGTAATGAATTACACTTAAATAGGTAAATGGATACATCATTGCCTGAAGTAAATATCAACTGATCGTGAAGATGAAACAAACAGAAACAAATGGCAAAATCAAATCTAATATAGACAAAATATCGGTCATTTAAAGCAAATTTTACATTGAGTAGAGATAATTACAATGCATAGGCATAAGAGTGAACTTAACAAATTGTTGAAATAGGATGAAACAGTCTTACCTACTCACTAGGGAACTTAATAATCTCGGAACGGATGATTTCAGTAGTTCTTCACTATCCTGGTTTTGGGGATGATCTGAGTGGCTTCCTCGAAGTTCATAATGGCCGAGTTGGAAGCGACAGTTTCAAGGAACAAGAAACATCAAATTTTCACATATTCCTAAAGAAACGATAAGAACACACACACACACATACATGCACCCCATATATATAGATATATTTATATATATCGAAATAATGACCTGACACTACAGAACAGGAATACGGATTTAAACAAACATAATTTCATGTTCAGTTTTTTTTTTAATATCCAGGTCTAAGCTGCCTTTCGGCGCCTATTGTGATCAGTTGACTGTCTCCAGAATAAACAGAAGTAATGGTTCCTGTGGGCAATGGCAACTGAGCAGGCCGGAGAGAACCACGGAGAGGAATGAGGTTTTAAGCAATACTTCCTGGTGGGTATGAAGGCATCAATGCCAGCTTTCACCCATAACGAGACCTCAGAGGCACAGTCATCAACTGATAGGTCGAACACTTTTCCCCAAGGGACGTCGCAGAGGAAATCGCGAAAGGCATCCCAGTCAGCTTTTTGGTAGAGGTAGGAGGTCCTATAGGTAGGGGGCTCCTGGGAGGGAGTGAGATTGGAAAGAAATACTGAGAGAGACTACAGCGTGGTCGGAGTTGCCGAGAGGGCAAAGCTGCGAGACTTGACAGGCGTCAGGCGCAGAGGTGAAACATATATCTAGTAGTGAGAAATGACCCGAGGGAGTGCTTGGGAAGCGAGTGGGGAAGTCCACCACTTGCGTAAGGGATTGGGAAATAGCAAAGTTCATGGCGTGAATGCCCACTGGATCAGTAACGGCGTTTTCAAGACACTCAGAGTGATGGGCATTGAGGTCTCCAAATACAAATATGTGGGCGAATGGGTGATAGGAAATAGCCTTATCTGTGTCGTCGGCAATGCTATCTAGTAGGGAGCAGTCAGGAGAGGAGGGAGAATGGTAAAGAAAAAATAGGTAACTAACCGAACTGAGGAGAGACAGGCGGAGACATATGTATTGGTGGTCAGTAGATTCGAGTGAAGTCACCCTAGTTATGGGGAGGTGTTCGCTGACGTAGACACCCAGCCCATGCATTTGGACAGTGGAATCCTTCCTTAAGAGGGGAAGATAACCAGGGATGGAGAGGTCAGAGGAGGGAATAGCTGAGTTGAGGTTAGTTTCATAAAGCGCAAGGATGTCAGGGGACTTTTCATGCAGGAACGCTTCTACACTAGGAAAGTTAGTACGAATGCCCTGGATATTAGTGAAAGAAAGGTCAATGGGTTTAGGTTGTTTAAATTTAACTGGTTTAGGGTCGTTTCTGATTTGTTTAGTCATGACTTTGTTTATAGAAAGGGACCTAGGGTAGAGGATACAGGCGGTCATTATCCACGATCTGTGCTGGGAGGGAAACTGGCTAGTGCTGCAACAAGGTGTGGCCTCAGGGTTGCCCACCGAAAGCGCTTGCAGGAACACCTAACCATGCCCGACATGGCACTACAAGAACCCCGATATTATACAACTGTTGATCAGAGCAGCCGCTCTTGACGCTACGCAAGAGTTAGGGCTCCTAACTACCAGTCGGAAGCAGCAACCAGGAAACTGCCAACCCGGTATCCTCACAGTGATGAGCCGTTGCCACCAACCGGCCAGATCGCAGGAAACTCACGGAAGCACCAATACCAAGGTCTGAAGAGAATGAAGAGAAAGCCGGAAACCACATCCTAAACAGGAAACAAGAGGCAAGCCTCTACTCCAGTTCAAGAGACGTGGGAGGAGTATGAACCGGGCGATAGTGTTAAAGTCAAAATGAAGCATGAACGCCAGAAAGTGAGAAAAAAAGGAAAAAAAAATACAGATTTAAGAAATAATTCGTACATACCACACAGTTTAACACAGGAAATTTGAATTAAGAAAGTTCCACTATCTTCAATTCTTGCTTTTCCCAAAAATTAACATCGACTTAAGCTGCTTGGAAAATTTGAATTTGAAGAACAGACCATAGTGGAGAGGGTAACAATTAGCTTCTGATACCTTGACCAGGGTAGCTTCGCATAGGATTTTTATCTGAATGTAGGAAACAATACGTTTGTTATTTAAAGAGTTAATATTGATGTGGGAAGAGTGAAAAATTTATGTGTGTGTTTAATTTAACTAATCAGAATGGAGTTCAACTTTTAAATTTGAAAATATAGGTTATACTTTTGGGGAATACAGGATTCCCTCTTTCAATCTTAACGTGAAAAGTGTCGGTCCATTGAGCTACCGTCTAGACTGCTTCTTTTTTTTTGTGGGGATGGGGTGTTGACGTATCCATTATTGTTGCAAAATTATTGTCTTAGTTTTCTGTGTGGTGCCTGCCCAGAACCAAATACATCAGCCGCTACATTTTGCTTTTGTAGCACAATATGCACCTAATCCATCAAAATTATTTAGATTACTTTGATTATTATGCATAAAATGCAAAATATTTTATACTTTAATAGATTTAATACGTAAAGGTCGAACTCTGCTTAAACTGAGTAATTACTGACGTGCCAGATACATGTATATGTATACAATATACATTATACCAATATGTATACAATATATATATATACCTATATGTATATACATATGTATACAATATACATATATATCTATACATATATGTGTGTGTGTGTGTGTGTGTGTGTGTGTGTGTGTGTGTGTGTGTGTGTGTGTGTGTGTGTGTAAAACTTTTAACAGGGTATATTTGTAAAAGGACAATTAAAATAAGATTCTTTTTTGTTTTAATTTTTTCTTTTTTTTCTTTTTACAGTAAAGTTCATCCTGTGCAAAACCTGGGGTGGGTTACTCGAGGTAGACGGTTACATTAAGGGCTAGTTTATACGGGTAGGAGGAAAAGATAACAGTTAATTCTACACTTGAACACCATAAGATTATACAATATACCTTCACTCATTTTCGATAACTAACTTTTAAATTAATTTCTTTAAATAAAAAAGTTTTCTTTAACCTTCTATTTTAGTTTTAATTGAAAGCTAAATGATTAGATTTACCAAAATACTTTCGTATATTTCTACTGATTGGAATTTAAAATGTCCTTAATTTATATTAATTTTTAAAGCAATTAAAAGCTTATCATTAATGTCATAGTTTTATTGCGTTTTTTATTTCATTATTCGGAGCAGATTTTCAGTAAAACTACTAAATGGTTTTATAAAATAATACATGATTTACATTCCCTCATGAGTCCTGCGTTTAACTAATAAAACCATTTTCGTCTACAGAATTTAGTTTCTTGAAATTTCATGAATTTACGTAGAGGGGGATAACAGATGTAATAAAATATTTTTACCAAGATTTTTTCCAAATAATAATTTAAAAAATAATTTCATTTATTTGTGAATAAGTTCTAAAGCTTTTATTAAAATTCGATAACGATTTGGTTTTTGCAAGATTTTCTAAATTAATGCGTTTGTCACTGGAAAAAACTGAGCTATGTAATATTACGTTTCCTACTGTAAACTTTCCTAACGATTTGGCTCCCTTCTAACGAAAATAAAAAAAAAAATTTTACCAAAATTTCTAACGTGTTAAAAGATAAAAAAAATACTTTCATCTTAATAATAGTCAGTCAGTTAACTGTCATACGTGATACACGCTTGGGCGATCATATCTCGAAATAGACATGACTGACTGGGCAGAAGATTATCCCGCAGTAGTTTGCCATTGCTTTCTGCGGTAGACTGGTTGCCGACCTAGGCTATAGAACCCAATCTGTCGTGCTATTTAACCCATAACTGGAAGGAAGAGACGGATTAATACCTTTCCCAAGGGTATTTGCGCGTAAGTGAATACAATGGATTCAACTGGAATTCGAACACGGCTCCCCGGTTTCTCGTTCCGAGCCGATATCCACTGAACCACAACGCACATCCTTCTTAATAATAACATAAACATTTTGATGGGAAAAAGTTCGTTTTTATTCAGTTTGGGATCTTTTTTCTTCATACTATACTGTTTTTTTTTTTAGTGATTTAGTAGAGGCTCCTAGATTATAGTCATCGGAGAAATGTCTTCCTGGTAGTCATTTCCACAGAGCAGTGTTAAGCGGGATGAAGCTGTTCAAGAGGAACTTGGTGGAATACGGAGGAAATGAGGGTGAGTTGCTACAATGTAAGTAGCATAGTAGGTCCTAGTCGTGAAGGTTAGTCCTGGCTGAAACGAGAAATCTAGCTTGCCCGAGCACTTTCCATGAAAGTAGCAAGAGAGCAGTGAGAGATTGCCACATCCCGCTTGTATGAGAGAGGTTCGAGGGTGGAACATAATTTCCTCACTACCACAAGAATTCTGAGACGCATTTTGAAACTCCGTCGAAACTGAAAAATGAGGACTGCGTCTCCCACCAAAATATGACAATTTTCGGCCTGGTCTGACTCTTGTAAAAAGATGAAATAATAAAATATGCACACACAAACACACAGAGACACAGACATACACAAGCACACACACACACACACACACAAGTACACACACACACACACACACACATATATATATATATTGTAATTTTGTTATTATAATGGTTTATAAAAGCATTATATCACTTCACAAAATTTTCCATGTCTCAGAACAATACTGTTCTTCTTCAGGTGATATGTTAAAATAGTGAACATGATTTAGTTTGAAAATATAAGATGAATTCATGGATAATAAGAGAATTAGGGAGTGGTAGTTGGATAAAAAGCTTTAGGTGTGTCAATGTTAAATTCATATTATATTTTCAAAATAAATCATTATCACCATTTATTTTAACATATCACCTGAAGAACAGTACTGTTCTGAAACATGAAAACTTTTGTGTAGGAATGAAATGCTTTTATAAACCGCTGTAAAAACAAAATTACTATATATATATATATATATATATATATATATTGTACATTGTATCGTCGTCTTGGCCGAGATAGAACTAACTACACTCCTCCAGTATTCCCTGTGCATTTGGAACTCTGGCGCAGTTTGCAGCGAAATTCATAATCTTGTCAAATAGCTGAATACTTGATTCTTCGCCAGGGCTACCAAGGGTGTTTTTATTGTGACACCAACGCCAAATGGGTGGCCTCTAGGCCCCGTCCCGTTATTTAACCCATAACTGGATGGAAGTGATGGATTAATACCTTTCCCAAGGTTACTAGTGCTGAAGTGAATGCAGGGTACTCAACTGGAATTCGAACTCGGCTCACCGATTTCTCTTTCCAAGCTGATATCCACTGCACCACAACGAACATCCGTACATTGTATATAACACGCTAAAGTCTACCCTCCTCCACCAAGCGCCTATAGCTTAGAGGTAGAATGCCGACTTATGTCAATTCGGTCGGGATTCAATCCTGGCTAGAAGCAATCGGATATCTAACCGTACTGATGAGCTGTGATACAGCAAAACAGATCTGTCCTTGGATGAACATGTATATAATTTCTTTTTCATTATTTATCCATTAACAGACTTGTTTCACGCAATTCGATTTTTAAAATGGTCGATTTTTATCCTTGGATGATCCCAAGCTCTATAGTTTTTTGGGTTTTTTTGTTTATTATTTTGTTGTTTTTCAAAAGTAATGCGTCAGCCTGCCTACATTTGGAAATGATTTCATTGCCTTTGTTTATCAATCCATTCAGATTCTTGAATTCTATAACTTTCAGTTTCTCCTGCATCCATAGATTGCAATTTCTGCATCGGGTTTCCTTCATCTCAATTATTATATCCTAGCCATTGATTATTAAACATGAGCTTTGTGCTTGTATCTGTTCTCGGTCAAAGTGATATTCAACTTTCTTCCTATCAATACTGTGATCTTTATACTTTGCTTGAGTAACAAACAAATATTATAGAAAGAAAGAAAGAAAGAAAGAAAGAAGCGTACCAAGACACAAAAAAGGAAGGAAGGAAGGAAGGAAGGAAGGAAGGAAGGAAGGAGTAATGAAAGTGTAGCAGCATGCAAAATGAATGAAAAACAGAAGCGTACAACACACAAAAAGAAGAAAGAAAGTAAAAATTATCTTCACAAGTAAAAAAGGAAGAAAGGATAAAAAAATGATTTAACATACAAGAAGAAAGAAAGAAAGAAAGAAAGAAAGAACATATAAAAGCAAGAAGGAAAGAAAGACGAAAAGAAAGTGTAGCAACATATAAAAAGAAAGAAGGAAAGAAAGAATGTGTAGCAACATGCAAAAAGAAATGAAGTAACAAAGGAAGGAAAGAAAAAATGAACTGACATACAAAATGAAAGAAAGAAGTATTCCAATACGCAAAAAGAAAGAAAGAAAGAAAGAAAGAAGAAAAGAAAGAATGAAAAAGTATAGCAAAATGTAAAAAAGTGAACCAACTTCTAAGAAGAATTAAGAAAAGAAAGAAAGTAACAAATGAATCAATATGCAAGCAGGAAGAAAAAAAAGAAAGAAAAACGTCGACCAAAATGCAAAAAGAAAGAAAAAGAAGCAGAATAACTGGAAGAAAGAAGACAGAAGAAATGACGCAAATTACTGATCTATACAAAGAAAGGCATACGTCTTTCACTGTCTGCTTTCTCAATACAAGAGCATTTTATGCATCAATTTTATACAAATTTGCGAAAAGAATCGAGAAAAGATGAGAAAATATGTTTTATTTTGCATAATAGAGAGGAGTCATGTGCATATACGTGTACGCCTATTTAAAAGCTTTATGCTTAAGTTCTTGTAACGGGTAACGTATATATAGTTATTTTTCCAAAAACAATTTATATTTTCTAATTTTATATGCTTTCGTCAAAAAGAGGGAAGGAAAGAAACCCGGATGTGAGTTAAAATTGTTGCGTAACTGCTTTTATATATATTAGCATTAAAAACGTGAAAATGGCGGATGTGTTTTCCGAATATGCAAATCGTTTAAAAGGGGATAAAAGTGAGTTAAAAGAAAAAAATGTACTAAGTGGATTTATCTTTCCTAGCTGAAGTGTATGTACATCGTTTCAGACATCGGATTAGTGATCACCGGATTGGTGATAGCTAACCTGTATTTCAATAGCTGGTTTTAAAAAGCAACATAAGGAAAGAAGAAGTCAGGCTCTCACTGCTTCGAAATACAAAACTGTCTTCTCTCATTTCGTTTGTCCCTATTTTTATCTGATGCTAGCAGTATAGCCCCGCGTTGCTCGGGTGTAATGAAAGCTTTAAAACTAATCCATGGTCCTGGAGCTCAGACTCTTTGGACGTTGGCACGAAAGACTAAAAAGCAATAGTTGTTTCCAGTTAAAGCGAAACCATAGACTGAAAGAAAAATGAATGGATGTAAATCAAATTTTGATTTCCTGGTATCGATATCAAATAAGATTTTTTCGTCGTAAACTGAATTTTGATGGCTAAATAAGTCCTCTGAGTAAATGGTATCATGGCTGAGATTAAGAACTACAATTATACCTACTTAGAGACAAACCCGAAGCAAAAACTAAAATAAAAGGGCTGGAAAAATACAGACATACAGGTAGATAAACATACACACACACAAACATCTTGCCTTTTATATATATATATATATATTATCGATTTTCTGCACTATTGTAAGAACTGCAACCTTGAAACTTCTAAATATCGTTTCTTATGTCTTTGTCTATGAGTGAATCAAATTTGATTAAAATCAGACGACTCCTTCTATAACCCGATTTTTTTTATTATCGATATTTATCGGGGGTACCTCGACACAAAACCTAGCTAAGAACACTCGCAGACGCTTATAGTACAACTGTGTTTAATTTTCAAGAAAATCGGTTCAGCCGTTTTGGAGTCTATAGGTAACGGACATACACAGACAGACAAAGTTCCATTTATAAATAAGTTTAGATTAGATATCGCTTCGGCGATGTAATCCTGTGGGAATTAGAAGCTTTGCCAGTATTTGTCATTGGCGGCAACAATCTAGACAAGATAAGATATGAAGATGATACAATGCTGATAGCAGACACGGAAAGGAAATTAAAATACCTTCTACATATGGTAGCTAAAGAATGCGAAAAGAAAGGACTAATCATAAACTACACGAAAACTAAACGCATGGCTATCAGTAAAAAGAGGAGCCCAACATGCCAATTACAAGTCGGGGATACTAAATTGCCTTCCCACTTAAGACAATATGTGACACAAGCCATTTTTAATGTATGTAATCTGGGCCATATAGCCCGGGTAAAAATTTATGTCTAATTTTTCCCAGACAAGACTTTACCCTCCACTGAGTTATTAGTAGTTGAAGTAGACTCTAGAAGGAACCGGAAACTTAATCCTAAACAGGAAACTGGTGATAAACCTCTACTTCTGTTCAAAAGACCGAGGGCGGGAACCACGTTATAAGTGAACCTATATACTTTTATTTAACTCATATGAAGACAATAAAATTATGAAAGAGATTGAAGGCAAAAAGAAAATTCGAAATTTAAATACCCGGGAAGCGTTCTACCAGAGGACGGAAAGTGCGACATTGAGATCCGACTGTGTATTGATATGGCCAAGGATGCATTTCAAAGGTTAAGTATATTTATTGAGAGACATGAAGATTTCATTGGAAACAAAAAAAAAAGAGTAGTTGACTGTTATGTGATAGTTGTCCTGCTTTATGGCAGTGAATGGTAGACAATCTCCTCAAGGATAAGGGAACGAATCAAAGCAACAGAAATGTGGTTCTACAGAAGGATACTGAGGATACCATGGACCAAATATGTGAGCAAAGACAAGGTTTTGGAGAGGATGCAAACGAAAAGTAAATTTATGCTTAGCATCAAGAAGAGATAGCTGAGTTTTCTGGGACGCGTAGTGAGAAAGAAGGGCTTGGAGAATCTAATACTCACAAGACAAAAGGAAAGGGAGACAAAGGAAGGCAGCGCAAGACATATTGATGGGCTTGAGCTATTGGATGTTTGGGAGAGATATCAAGAGGTGAAATGTTAAGAACGACAGGTGATAGGGGCAAGTGGAAGTCCATGATTGCTTAAGTCCTGAAGAAGAATATCGCTATAAATGAAACATCCTGCGTGAAACATCCAGCATGAAACATCCTACTTCATGATTAAAGTAGTTGTCTGTTTTAAGTTTAGATCTAAACTTGAATTTAAAAGGATGATTTGAAAGGAAACAATGCATTCTCATTTAAAATCTATAATCTTGATCCATTTGATATTATGCCGTATTAAACTTCTAATCATTTCACCGCCAGAAAGGCGATAATCTCACTAAGACGGCGGGGAATGTGCTGGAGTTGTTGTGGAAAAAATTGTAGTGACCGGTTTAGTCGAAAGTAAGACACAGAAAACAGAAGATAGGTTCAAACAGTGTATTAGCATGACAAGAACTATATATACATGAACGTGTTAGTAATTAAGTAAATAGAAATAAGTAAATCCGAACGGTTGAGTTACGCTGCTTATTACCTGAATCGTAGATGACTTTAACGACGTACTAGCTGTCGTACTAACTACTTTTAACTGCTGCACTTAACTGCCGTTAATAGTATTTAATTGCCTTTCCACTTAAGACAAAATGTGGCACAAGGCATTTTAATGTGGATAATCTGGGCCATATTGCCCGGGTAAAAATTTAAGTCTAATTTTTCCCAGACGAGACTTTACCCTTCGGCGGAGCCTTGACTGGGTTATTACACTCGGCCTGAAGGCAAAGTATTTGACAATGTGCACGACAGTTAACTGCCGTTAGCTGCCTTGCAGAAGTCACGCAGGTAATTATATATAGTAAGAGGAAGAGTCCATTCCTCGTAGGGGGGCACCATAATAGTGAGTGAAATCGGATGAAAGACTTCAGATGGAACCGGAAACTTATAAATTGACGGAGAGTGTGAACCGGAAGATATGTGAATATGTTGAGTAGCAAAAATAATTAGTAAATAAAATTTCAGTTTGCGTGCGGAGATTTTAGAAATATAAAGTTGAAGTAAACTCTGTAAGGAACGGGAAACCTAACCCTAAAAAGAAAACTAGAGATAAACTTCTATTTTTGTTCAAAAGAACGGGGAGGTGTGTGAATCGAGTTATAAACGAACCTATCTACTTCTATTTAACTAATATGAAGACAATAAAATTATGAAGGCGATTGAAGGCAAAAAAGAAAACTGGAAATTACTTACGGAATACTAGCATGACTTAATTCAATTTTAGAAGATTGTGTTGCGTCAATTTATTAAGTGAGGAGAGTTTCCGCGTCTAGAAAATCGTTATTTCAGATGCTTTTATGGCAGTTTGAAAGGAGCTAAGAGGAAATAAATATGTTGGTTCTGTGTTATGCGACAAATATACTCTTGGGTTTTAATGTCGAATTTTGTATGGTGCACCTATCGGAGATCGAACTCGCTATCCAGCATTAAGGAACAATCAGACTAAATTGGCTAATCGTATCCTACGTCGGTGTTCATAGAAAAGGACTCAATCAATCCGTGTTGAGTTTTTAATGTAAATATTGTATGGTGCACCTAGTTATGATCAAAAATCAGGATACAGCAGTAATGGTCAGACTAAGCTTGCTTACTATTACCTTACGTTGAAATTCATGCCTGATAGATAGATAGATAGATAGATAGATAGATAGATAGATAGATAGATAGATAGATGAATAGAGTGACGTAGATAGATAGATAGATAGATAGATAGATAGATAGATAGATAGATAGATAGATATGAATAGAGTGACGTAGATAGATAGATAGATAGATAGATAGATAGATAGATAGATAGATAGATATGAATAGAGTGACGTAGATAGATAGATAGATAGATAAATAGATAGATAGATAGATAGATATGAATAGAGTGACGTAGATAGATAGATAGATAGATAGATAGATAGATATGAATAGAGTGACGTAGATAGATAGATAGATAGATAGATAGATAGATAGATAGATAGATATGAATAGAGTGACGTAGATAGATAGATATGAATAGAGTGACGTAGATAGATAGATAGATAGATAGATAGATAGATAGAATATGAATGTGACGTAGATAGATAGATAGATAGATAGATAGATAGATAGAATGTGACGTAGATAGATAGATAGATAGATAGATAGATAGATAGATATAGAATAGAGTGACGTAGATAGATAGATAGATAGATAGATAGATATGAATAGAGTGACGTAGATAGATAGATAGATAGATAGATAGATAAATAGATAGATAGATAGATATGACTTGATCAAAGAGATCAGCTCCCGTGATCAAAGTAATTGTTTCTTATGTTCATGTAAATGATGAATATCCGTCATCAGGTATCGATTTTGTAAATGAGATCAAGAAAGTATTTCTCAGCGGAAGTCATACTTCCCTGTTTTCTCCTGCAAATGGAGGTGAGCAGACGATCTAAAAGAAAAAAAATATCTGGCCCTTGTTCAACCCAGACGATTTGGAAAAAAAGAAAACCTTTATCTTTAACGATTGTGACCAGAAACATCCCCGGTTAGATTTGTTTGCAGTAACAGACAAATGATACTGGCTCAAGTCACATCCACATTCAAAGCTGAAGGCCCCTGAAGTATATCCAGCAAATCCGCGCATAGACTCACATACGTCCTCTGTTAATCACACAACACCTGACATAACGCCTAGCCTGGTCTTCTGACGTTGCTAATTGGATCCTAGGGTACTGGCAATGTGTCGCAATTCTATAAAACTGTGCCATTTCTAGGGTATTAGTGTGGTACCGATTCAGTGAGGTTATAAAACATTGATTTAAGTCACTGAGTAGTTGTTCCGTTATCGTGGCGGGTTTAAGCATAGTGGTGTGACCGGTGTGACCGGTGTGACCGGTGTGACCGATGACCGGTGATTATTTTTTTACTTTATTACATGATGATTTACAACCATTCAAGGGCTTGATATACCGCAAAGACGATGACCTTTTCCCAAAAGGATAATACACTGTATCATCAGGCTCATGTTCTTCTTTTATATGTATACGATTATTTACCCAATACAAGGCCCGAGATTCAATCAAGGTAGATTGTTACTAAATGATACTGTTGTAAATGCATAAAAAGAAAGACAAAAGACGTCCATGTTAGATAGGTTGAGTAGATTAAATAACGCTTGACCCGAGACTTAAAGAGTTTAAAATCATAACGAACTTCTTCTTCTTCAATGTGTCTACTCTTGTCCTTTCAGGACGTAGGCGATCATGGCTTTCCACGTCTCCCTATTCCTGGTAGCTCTTAGCACGATTTCTCCTGTAACATCTCGCAACTCCCGTTCTGTCATTCACCTTCTCAGGCCCTTCAAATATGTTATTCGCTGCTTTCCTCTGTCTCTTTTTCCTTCTATCTAGCCAGTTAGTATCAAGTTCTCCACGCCCTCCTTTCTCATTGCATGTCCAGGAACTTTAGCTGTCTTTTCTTGATGCTCAGTATTAATTTCCTTTTTGTTTCCATCATTTCTAAGACCTCATCATTGCTCACATGCTCGATCCATGATATTCGCAGCATCCTTCTGTAGAACCACATTTCAGTTGCTTCAAGTTTTTCCTTCATCTTTGATGATACTGTCCAGCATTCACTGCCATATTGAAGAACTGACATCACATCGCAATTTAGTGCTCTCTTCTTTGTTTTTTGTAGTGAAAGTTTCCTGTCTCTTAATACTTTATTCAGCTTCTGGAACGTTTCTTTCTCCCTGCCAATTTGCCTTCGGATCTGTGTCGCACATTCTGTCTTCTGACAGATATTTAAATTATTGTACCTGTTTGATTTTAGTATCTAAAAAATTTTATTTGGAATTTTGGGCTGCCCTTTTCACTGATGACCATGCATTCGGTTTTCTTGCAGTTTATTTGCAGCCCTTTCTTTTCACTCTCTTCAGCTACCTTCTGTAGGAGGTCTTGAAGTTTCCTTTCCGTAACGATCTAAGAAGCATAACTTCGAGAGTTTGTTACACAAAGTAACATTTCTTGCAGGATAGAATTTGTAAAAGTGAAATTTCTTCATTACCAATGATATACAAAATGGTAAACGTTGTGTATGTGTGTTGTGGTGCAGTGGATATCGACTCGGAACGAAAAATTGGGGTGCTGAGTTCGAATTCCAGTTGAATTCCTTGCATTCACTTACGAACAAATGTCCTTTGGAAAGGTATTAATCCCTCTCTTCCCTCCAGTTATGGGTTAAATAATAGGACAAATTGGGTTCTGTATCCTTGGCTGGCAACCAATCTACTGCAAAAAACAATGGCAACATTCTAAGGGATAATCTTCTGTCTAGTCAATCATGTCTCTTTCGAGACATAGTCGCTTAAAGCGTGTATCACATATGCCACTCAACTGACTGACTGCCAACTTTGTGTACATGGCCTAATCGGTTCTAGATGTGAAGTTCTGAACTGGTATAACTATGGAGTGTAGCTCGTCTGAACATCTGCTATTGAAACAGTGATAAACTAATATGAGGCTACCAACATTTCGTCTGTGGAAAAGCAGCCCTAGGGCAAAAACTTATTCATTATCGATGCGTCCGCGTATTTTCAGTTTCACCTCGAAAACATCTTCTTCTGCCTACCTAATGACAGCAATAACCTCATCATTTCTTGCATAATCTACAAATACTACCCATCACTTTTTTCTGCGTGTTTCTCTACATGTCGAACCGTAAATGGTCCACTTAACGATGACTCTATCTTTGATACGCCTATCAACGTACAACGTCTTAATTCAAAATGAGTTATCATCCGAGTTTGAGATTTGATCCTACATATATATATATATATATATATATATATATATATATATATATATATATTAAAAACATGACGTTCGATAAGAAAGAAAAACAAAACATTTCCAAATACTTTTGGAAGTTAAAAGGCAAAAATAAAACACCTAAAGTTAAATGGAAAATCCTCGAACAAGCAAGAACAGCTAAATCAATAAAGGAACCATGTTTCCTTTGTCTTCAAGAAAAAATTGAACTCATTAAATATATGAATAGCAACAAGCTTTTAAACCAGAGGCATGAAACCACAGTAAACTGCAAACACATTAAAGAACTAACCTTACAAGCATGCTAAAAAATACTACAAAAGCCATAGCTAGGACCCCTTAGCAATGATACACTTTCATAGTACTAACAACAATCTTACACACACCACAAACTGTGATCTAATTTAAAATTTAAAATTTTCTAGAAAAAATCGATTTCCTAAATTCAAAATTAAGGTTAAATATACAAAATTAGATTAATTATAAAAACTGTGCTTAAATACAAAAATATTCTATAGTCGTACAAATAAACATTAAGTCCAATTCCCTCCCTTCCCACACCTTACACCTTCCTACTCTGCTCCTCTAAGAAATCCAAAGGATAAAGTCTAGTCGCAAGATCATAAAACTTACATCCTATCTGCTAATGTTAAATCTGTCTACAAAATTCCCAGACACTCATTAATCAACTATATTCACTAGCCACCCCACTTACTTCAAAATTCAAACGGACAATTTACAAGACTTATTCCCTTATCACTAACCCCCACCAACATTCCACACACGACTCACCAAATATAAGAGGCTTTCCATTCCTGTCCACACCACCTGATGAGACATTGTAGTTTCAATGTCAAAACAAATGTACAATTTGTCGTGGATATATAAAAATTTGTACATGTTCTAAAATATAATTTATAATATATATATATATATATATATATATATATATATATATATATATATATATATATAAAAACAAAGATTTGTACCCACCGAAAGAACTAAGTTGGCTTTATTATAAATTGTAAATACAGGACAAAGGAGATGGAGCTCGTCTAAAAATAAATTTTAATCAAATAATTCAAATTCTTATAGATCTTTGAGGGCTACCCGAACGTATATTTGCAGGGACGTGCTGCGGAACCCGCGTCTCCAACCTAACATTGGTTCGCCCTATGTAAACCGCATCGTAGCGGCATTTAAATTTATAAACAACAGAATTCCTGCGAAAATAGGACAACATGTCTTTAGTAAAGGAAAGAAAACACTGGTCTAGTTTGAAAAACAGCACGTAACTGGACTGAAAAATACCCGGACGAAACACACGCCGAAACGTTTTCAGTTAGCATTTGACATTTCCTACCAAGCCGCGGCAATTTCAAATATAATGGACAGTGACTAGGTCCCTCGACTAATGGTTCTTTATAACGTCTGACTTTACGATCAATCACAAATTTCACTACATTAGTAGGATAACCGTTTGCCTCAAAAATACTTTGCAAGTGAACAAGTTCACTGCCTAAATAGTTAGGAGAATAAATTTTAAGGGAACGGTGAACTAGAGTCTCAATCAGACCTATCTTACGGATCTTTGGAACAAACGAGTTCCAACTGGTATATAAAACAGTAAAAGTAGGCTTACGAAAAACTGAAGTGACGAAAACCCCGCCCCGGCGCTGAACTAAGACATCCAAAAATAGGAGACACCCGCCCTTCACTACTTCCATAGTAAATTGAAAGGGAGGATGTAGAGAATTTTACTGAGTTAGAAATTTCTTTTGTTGGCCAAATATATATATATATATTAACGTAGATTAACGAAATGGAATTAACAGCCGACATATTCAATTTATTTGTTTGAACAATATTTCTAACCGATACTCGCATTTAAGAAAAATGTGTCATTTGGCACGTTTTGAACCGGCGACCCCTAACAACATAGGGGAAGCCACCAATTGATCTGGCGCGTCTCACATTACTCGACCACGAAGAATTTCAGTCTAAACGAAGTCAAGTCAAGCCTTATACACACAATTTTCAATTTATCGTCTGCTAAGCTATGGTATAACTGGACATTTGTTTGACCTAGTCCAGTCATTCCTCTCTAATCGCACACTGAAGGTAGTATTAAATGGACATGCCTCCCAAAACTACCATACGAACGCGGGTGTCCCTCCGAGGTCCTACGCTTTTTCTGATCTACATTAACAATCTTCCCGATGCTATAAGATCCCAAGTAGGCATGATGCCGACGACACCACAGTTTACTCTCGCCTCGACCAAACATCTGGTGAGGGTGACAAAGCGAACCTCGCTGCCGAACTTGAGAAGAACCTCCAATGCGTGGTGGACTGGGGTAAGAAATGGCTCGTAAATTTTAATGCTTCCAAAATGAAGCTGCAATCAATTAACTATCATAGACAATCGAGCTTACCTCCCATTAGCATGGAACAGACTATCCTCCCTGAGAGTAAAATACTACGCCTCCTTGGCCTCCCACTCTCTTCGGACCTCAAGTGGAATGACTATATAGAATCCATTGCTAAATCCGCTGCTATGAAAGTTGGTTCTCTGTGCAGGGCCAGGAAGTTTTTCCCGTCATAAATCTACCATCCGCCCGTGTATTGAATACTGCTGTCACATCTGGTCGGGTGCCCTGCTTCTCCTCGGGGTCCTTGACAAAATACAACGGAGAATCTGTAATGTGATTGATACCGACTTGGCAGTCACTCTCTCACCGGCGTGATGTGGCTTCCCTGTGTCTCTTTTATAAATACTTTCACGGCTTCTGCTCCGATGAACTTAGATCACTGGTTCCCACTAGGTATGAATTTGCACGAGATACTAAATTAGCAACTAGGTTCCACCCTTTTACAGTGAAACAGATAAAATGTAACTACTCTAACAGCTTCTTTTCTCTCACTTCCCGACTGTGGAATTCCCTTCCATATACTTGCTTCCCCGACAGCTACAATCTCCAGGAATTTAAATGTAAGGTCAATAGACACCTAATATCGCACTAACTCGCATCCATTCTCTCAGACTCTCTTCCCATCTACCCCACCATCATCCTCGGTATTCTCATCTGTCTATCACCCTCCTCCTGACATTTCCTATAACCAACTACTCTTTCTTATCACTTTCCCCTATGTAACCCCCTACGCAATAGTGGCAGTGGAATGCCTAACTTGGGGTGAAATGATTTTAAAAAAATAATAATAATCATCTCTGCTTTGAAATGTATCGTAATGCAAACAGACACTTTTACGGAAATTCTGGTAATTAACAAAATGGAATAAACAACCGACATATTTAATTTATATATATACGAATGTTTGATTAGAAACGGAATATCTACTCAAGTACGAGTATCGGTTAAAAATAATGTTCACACAAATAAATTAAAAGTGCCAAGACTTTTGTTTTTTCAGTGGTTTATTGATAAATAGATATTTTGGCAAGTAGGTTTATTTTTGTTTTGTTTTTTTGTTTTTTTGTTTTTTTGCTATATGTATGACTAGCATCATAACCCGGCGTTGCCCGTGAAACTCAGAACATTTTAATTTCTTCAGCGGATTAAACAAATACGTTTAAATTCGCTGCAGACACTTAAAATATATAATCTATATATATAAGGCAATCTGTGAGTCTGTGTGTGACTGTTACCTATGCACGCCTACATTTTTTAGTATTTCTTTTGTTTCAAAGTTACGGGGGAAAATATTCACATTTTTTTGACCAAATGAATTTTTAAAACGTCGGAATAAAAATTAAATATAAAGGCTCATTTTTTTTAATAAAAAATATTTTAGTCGCGTTTGACATGTGTGATTTGATTTCTGTGACGTAATCTAGCAACCATCTTAGATCTTAGATGTTTTACGGAGGAAATGTAAACAATCGGCTCCATTTGCCAAAAAGTGCGAAAGGGAAAATTGCTGAACTTAAACTCAAAAAGTATGTGTCGACCTGGCTTCCCTGTAGATATGTGTCCCTAGAAAGTTTGAATGGCGTAGCTTAAAAAATGTAGGTGTACATAGGGAACAATCACACACAGACTCGCAGATTGCCTTTTATATATATAGATAAATGATTTCATAAACTTAATATCTTCATATACAGGATAAGATGGATAAATTGTCATCTAAATTATACAAAAATGAAAATATTACTGACATCACATTTTAATAGATATATTTACCAAAATTATACAAGCATACCTGAAATACTAAATTTATTCAATAAAATCACCATTTACTCCAACCACAGTCTCTGGATGAATTCGGAATCTTTTAACATCTCTTCTCAATGGTCTCCTTGTTTAAGCTGATAAATGCTGCCATAATCCTTCCCTTCAGTTCATCTTTGGTGTTACAAGGAGCTTTGTTTGTTTCCCGCTCATATTACCCCACACATAATAATCAAGGGGGTGCAGGCTGGAGAGTTAGGTGGCCAGATGTGACGGATTATGTGGTCAAAGAAATTGTCTGACAGCCAAAATTGTGTTTTCTTGTTGCCAAACATGCGGTCTTCCAGCAATCACCCTCTCGACCCGTGACAGCCGTTCCTTCTCAAGGCATTTGACGTAGGCCTCCCTGTTGAGTCTGATTCCCTGTATAAAAATGAATGAAGGGATGGCGACTTATTCCTCCAAACATCTTCGTAATTATCATTAGACTCGTCCAACTCTTTCCGAATTCTCTGCAATGTCCTCAGATTAACACCTAAACACTCTGAAGTGATCGTATTGAAACTTCTAACGCAAATTTCAAACAGAACAGCATTCTGTTTCCACATTTCTGATGGCGTGAATTACGTTATGGTGCTCTTAGCCTCACGAACGATTCACGAAATTAAAAATATAAAATGGCGACAATTTACTTATCGCACCCTGTACATATAGAAAATTTCTTACGTCCTGGTATACTTGCAAATATAGTTTGTTCTATACGTATACGCATGAGAGAATAATATAAATGTACGTTTCTTTATATTTAAAGATATCTTCTTAGTTCTGAAAGAGAAAATGTGTTATTGAATCTCAGAAAGAAAAAAAAACTGACTCATATTTTGATGCACAAGTGAGAAAAAATACTATGAGTATTGATATTTGTTTTCCTGGTATGTGTTGATTTATTTATGAAACTGTGTTCTTTAAAGCGATGGAAAATGAAAATCACTAAGAAAATATTATGAGACAGTCACAAAGCGAAAAAAAAACACGCAAATGGAGAGTAAAACAAAGAGAGTAAAATTTGGAGAGTAAGGAGAAACGTGTAAGGAGAGCATGAAGAATAAGGAGAGAATATGAAGAAAAAAAAAGAACGGAAAGAAAGGCTTCCGAGAATAACCATCGAACGAGAATCGGTGTTATTTCGAAAAGAGCAGAATTAAATTATCCGAGTGAATAAAGAAAACCTCAATTCGGCGTAAGGCGTTAGCTCGTCCCAATTCCAACCACATCAACGCCTGTTTCATCTCCTTTGCAAGTTTCTTTCCCTGCTGTGACTCTCTCCCTCCCCCACTGCCCGCACTTGTCAAAAGTCTACTCCAAAAATTCAATTACTTGTGTTGATGTTACTTAATACGCCATTCAGACGAGAAAAGGATGTAGGCTAGCAAGGTTCACTTTGGCCGGCTGGTTGCTTTGTTCTTAATGGAATCTAAGGAGAAGAGCGATGTCGATTCTTATTGCCCTTGAATGAAGCAAAGGTCTTGAGTGGAATTATACAGACCGAAGTTAACTCGTTGGTGTTTTATACCGGAGCATAACCTACCTAACGAGCTTGTATAAATGGTTGGAAGAACAGGGTTTAGGTAAAATAGCAAAAATGCAAAATTCACTAAGTGCTACAAAGGATAAGAAACTGTAGAGAGTCATGGTCACCAAAGTTCTGAATGGATATGACACATAAAAACAGAAGAAGAATGCCCTTGGTAGAATATGTTAATCAAAAATGCCAAAACTTTTGCTCTACTTGTTTTCTTTCCAACACATGAAATATCACAATTGGAATTACTATTCCACTGCTATTTTCCGGGTAAATCTTCAGATGAGCTCCATTCTTTATTTTCACTAATTCAGAACTTTCAACCAGTTAAGAACGTTCCAACTATTCATTCTGTGCGATTTCGCGAGTTGGTTTGCTTATCACTCGGTTCATGGCTGCTGATTGTTAAACGGAGAGCTGAATTACAATTCTCTTTGGGTTCGTTATATTCACTTATACACAAATACCCTGGGAAAAGGTATGAATGCGCCTCTTCTCCCCCAACTATGGATTAATTAGCAAGACTTATACCATTAGAGCCATTATAATTTCCAATCAATAAATAAAGAAAACATTACTTCAAAATATTTAAATTCCGGCTTTAAATAACCTATGGACTTTGATATACCGCTAAATAAAAACCAAACAAAAACCAAAGGGCAGCAGCAAAATACACCAAACACAAAGCAGCGATGTATTGAGCGAAAGAAACTAAATCTTCTTTTTACTCAATGAAAGGATTTTTTTCACTCTATATGTGAATTTTAGTTTAGAGCACGAGTCGAGAGAGGATCTTCCAAAAGGACTCTATTCAGAAGGTTTCTAAGTTTCTGTTGTTACAACAAGCCTTGCCACTTTGACTAGCGATCTCATTTGAAAAATTTAATGTTTGTCCCTACAACAGTTCTATGCGAATTGAAAAGGATTACGAAGTTTTAAGTGGTTGGAAAATGTTGTCCCGCTCGACTCTCTCTCCAGAGAATCTCAAAAACGTGTCAATTGTAGTAAATCATTGCTTATATGACAATTTTAAGAGGCTTTTTTGGACAGCCTTGTTACTGGTGATGAAACATGGATCTTTGCTATAGTGTTAAGCGTCAATGGATCAGTCGTAAAGAAATACCTCCTCAACAACAGAAAAGAGATCTTCATTCAAAGCTCATGTTAATGTATTGGCGGCTTATTCAAGGAATCATCCATTCTGAACTGTTACAAAAATAATCAATTAATCAACAGTGACATTTATTGACAACAGTTTCGTCGCTTGAAAGTCCCTTTGAGTTTAAAACGTCCATCCTTAGTCAACAAAAAGGGATTAATCTTCCATCCCGATAATGCCCGTTTGATCTCTTAGAGGTTCTCGGTTGAGAAAAATGATCTCATCCGTCATATTCTTCCGACTTTGCTCCTTCTGATCATCACATGCTTAGAAGTTTGAAGGCCTAGTTAAATGGTCTAACATTGACAAGAGAAGTTGGACTCGTATTTGACATCAAAGCCTAAAGAATTTTACAAACATGACATTTATAAACTTTTTGACCGGGGAAATGGAGGTCTAGGAAGAAATGGAGGTTATATTGATGATTAAATATTTTATAAGCATCTGTAAAATATTCGATAAAGTCGGAGAGAACTTCTGTTTCTGCTTGATAAATTGCACTTAGGGTTTTTTAGGGGGTCAAAAACTTGCTATTTTATGGAAGAAACTCCTGTGTGAATATTTCTTTGAACACTACAATCATAAGATCTTCAATCGTTGTCTATCCCCTATTTATTCATATCACACACCTTATTCATAATAACTATTTTATCAGTTACTATCTACTTAGAGTGGCTTTCGAGCCTTGTATTAAAGTTTAATATAAAATGTTGATACTAACACATCAAATCTTGGTGGTAAAAAGATGAAAATGAAACAATAATCATTTCGTCGGCTACATTTTGGTTTGTCTTTTTTTAGGAAAGACACGAAAAAGAAAATTCTTACTAAAAGCTAAAAAAAAAACAGATCGTTGTGGAGAGCCAAGATCATTTATTTTCTGAAGAAATACATCATGAAGAATAATATGTAGGTATGATTTCTGCTTATCTTATCATTGCCTACTTAATTTGGCGCTATACTATCAATTACCAGCTGATCCCTTTCTCTGCATAAGTAAACTAAATATTTCTAGTTGTAGGGAAAATTTCAGCATTTCATCAGTATGTTGGGCATTAATAAACTATAGGAAAATTGAATTATTTGTTTGCTACGACTTATGAAACCTTTGCAGGATATTCAAAGCTAGAAAAAAATTCAGATTGTAAACATTTGGGGGGAATTAACAAACAATGTTTTACTAATATAAATATAGGTACCCCCACTCCGTTTCGATAACTAACTTTTAAATTAAATAATAAAAAATTTTTCTTGAAACTTTTATTTTAGTTTTAATTGCAAGCTAAATGATTGAATTTACTATTTCCTGTAAGCAAAATATTCTGGTGTATTTCAAACAGAATTTATATTAATTCGAATATAAAATTTTGAGATTGTCTTTAATTTTTTCAAATTGGCCATTTTTGAGTGATCGACTCATTTGTAAACAAAAGTTAATTCTCGGTTTTAAAAATCTTGCAAAAACAAAATACATATCTTCCACACATTATTTTTAGAAAATTAGCAAATTTAATGTGAAATTAATCTGATTTACACAAGTATTACTTATTTATGGCATGAAATTTAGAATAAAACTATTTCTTAAACACATAGTTGAACTTTTTTTTAACCTTTCCACCTTAATCCAAATCTGTTGATGAGATAAGCGTATTGCGATCACAAGTGACATAATTGTACAATTTTTTTCCGGTAAGGCGAAGAAACCCTGAAATACATGATTTTTAATGTAAACATAGAAATTACCATACACAGAAAAACTTCAAATTCACACTAAAAAAATGAATATTATTTTTAAAATACGATGGCTAGATGATTTGTATTAAACTTTTCAAATTTCAATTAGTAAATTTAATCTTCGCTTTATAACCTACCAGCCTAATGTCTACAAGTCTTGGAAATATTTTTTAAATATTTTGGAAACTTTATAAAAAAAATGAAAATGAAAACAATTCTTTTAACATTTCATTATTATCGAATTTCTTTTCTTCAGACTACAATGTCTGAAATTTATATTATTTATTCAGGTAATTAAAAGCTTATCTAATTAAATTATCGTATAGTTTCATTGTGTTTTTATTTCATTATTCGGAGCAGATCTTCGGTAAAAGGGGTTAAATGGTTTTTAAAAATAATATATGATTTGCATTCCCTAATGAGTCATGCATTTAACTAATAAAACCATTTTTGGCCTACTTAATTTAAGTTCTTGAAATTTCATGAATTTACGTGGAGCGGGGTGCTTACAGATATAAAAAAATATATATGTTCCAATATTTTTTCAAAATAATGATTTGAAAAATAATTTCATTTATTTGTGAATAAGTCCCGAATTTTTCATTCAAATCAGACAATTATTTGATTTCTGCAAGATTTTGCAAATTAATATGTTTATAACCGGAAAAAGGTGAGTTATGTAATATTATGATTTCCATTGAAACTTTCGTAAGGATTTGGTTATCCGCTAACGAAAATAAAAACAAGATTTTACCTACATTTCGAACGTGTTAGACATGACCAAAATAAATTTTAAATAAATAAAATTATTTTGATCTTTCCCCTTAATAATAACAAAAACATTTTGACGAAAAAAAAGTTCTGTTTTATTAATTTTGGGACCTTTTTTCTTCATACTATGCTGTTTTTTCGGTGATTTAGTGGAGGTACCATAAATTAATCCATAGAGATGGGGAAGAAGTAAAATGATAGCTTTTTTAATCGTATTTGCTCGTAAGTGAATATAATGAACCCAACGGGAAATGGAACTCGGGTCCTAATTAACAATTCCGAGCCATTATACATCACACCATTTGCACATACAATCTTACACCACTTGATATTCTCAAGTGGTCATCCATCTAGGAACTGACCAGATTGTTCTCCCTGAAAATGATCTCGGAAAGAGATTGTAAGTACTTGGGAACATCGAGAAATGAATAATAAAATCATCTGTCAACGTTACAGCTCATTTCTTACATCTTTCAATTGTAGTACGCCAAAGATTATCCGTGAGTATGAACGGATTTTATTTTATTTTAATGTTTGCAATTTATTTAATCTGACACACACACACACACACACACACACACACACACACACACAGATAGATAGATAGATACATAGATAGATAGATAGATAGATAGATAGAATGTGATTTAAATTACACAAAAATGAAAATAACACTGACATTTAATTTTAACAGATATATTTATCAAAATTATACAAAAATATCTTGAAATATAAAAGAGTAGGTGTGTTCAAAAACATTGCCATTAGCTTCAACCACAGACTCCAGAAGACTTCGAAATCTTCTGAAACGTTTCCGTGATTAAATTGATGTATGAGTCATAGTACTTGCCTTGAGTTCATATTTGGCATTACGAGGAGTTTCTTTTGTCAACTTCACCCCACATATGATAATTAAATAGGTTGCAACCTGTAGACGTAGGTGGCCATATGTAAGGGGTGATATGGTCGCAATAAATATCTAAAATTGCCCAACTGACCCTACTATACTGTGCAGTCGACAAAATAAAAAAACAACGTGCATGCGCAAAATTAAAAATTTATCCACCTAACCTTGTATATATATATTTATCTGTAAATTCAGATAATATTTAGAGGGTAAATTTTCAACATGTGTGTTTAAGACATGCATTGTCAGCCCCGTTTAAACAAAGAATGAGGGAAAATTCTAATGCTGGATGCTTGGTCTGGTAAAGGAAGGGGTTGGGGGACATTGGCTTTTACAGGGTTAAGGTAGCGGAATCTTAGTAGTAATTTTATGGTAGCGGGAGGTATGTGGCTTGACCATTGGGTTAGTAGTGGTAGGTGGAGGGAAAGGTAACTGCTTAGCCAAATTTTTAAAAAACATTATTGTGACTAAATGGAAGAATAAGATAATTATTGCAATTTATATTTATTTCTATGTCGACACATACTAATGATCTCTCTACGTTTATTCAGAAGTTAATTCAGAAGTGATATTGAAATTTCAAAATTTTAATTTCAAAATTTTAGTTTATATATGTGTGTGTGTGTGTGTGTGTGTGTGTGTGTGTGTGTGTGTGTGTGTGAATACCTATGATTTTACCATCCAATGGCAAATTGTATTACTGTGAAAAATTGAACAGTTTTTTGTTTGTTTTTTTTTTTCGGACAAACGTATTTCTAACTGCTGTTCATATTGTAACCACAAAGTTTCGGCTAATGCTTTTTAAGGCTTTTTTAGGTATATTATCTGTAGGAAAACGTAAAAACATATCTTGTTTACTTAGAAAATGACAATAACAATGTTCGTTAGATAGCAACTGTATCAGTGTAAGGCTCAAACTAGTGAAAGTTTGCTAACTGACTAACCATCGATCTAGAGTAGAAAAGATCTATATTGTAATGTAAAACCGCCTGTATTTGCAAAATGATCAAATTATAGCCAGTTGGATGGTTGGTTAGTCCCTTGATCTATGAGATTCCAACGTGTTATCCTAGATCCTTTATTAAATTATATTGAAAATATAAATAGGTTTTCTGAACTAATATTAGGCTCTTATTTTGCCGCCGAACTCGAATCTGTGTTTATTTATTTAATTACTGTCTCTGTTATCACAAACCTCATAATATTAGAGAAATATCTGTACATTACTCTGGCTCAACTTTGCAAGTATCAAATAGTCCCAACGTGTGGCTTTCTGGTGTCTTTTCTTTTTTATCAAAAGATGCCTTCAAATTATGCGTGCCGTTCCTCATAAAATTTACTTGTGCATTTAAAAATGAGTTTCAGTCGAAAGTTATAAACCGACACTTTCTTTCTTTTCTCTGTTCGACGAATCGGAAAGTATTCACTGGGATAATAAACGTGTTTATATTTCAATTCATCTCTCATTCTGTAGTCAGCGTTTGGTGTTTCGATTGGTTAATGCGGTCTACACAAATACAAATAGAAATTGGTTTCGTCTTCTGCTGTTTTTACTGTTTATGCTACTGCTCTTTCTAAAATATCTTCTTTGACTAGACTTTCCGGTCTTCTACTTACTGCTTATTGTTCGAATGTGCGTTGTGGTGCAGTGGATATCAACTCGGAACGACAAATCGGGGTACCGAGTTCGAATTCCAGTTGAATTCCTTGCCTTCATTTACGCAGAAATACCCTTGAGAAAGGTATTAATCAGAGTGTTCCCTCCAGTTATAAGTTAAATAATAGGACAGATTGGGTTCTATAGCCTTGGCTGGCAACCAGTCTACCGTAGAAAGCAATGGCAACCTACTGCGGGATAATTTTCTGCCCAGTCATGTCTCTTTCATGACATGATCGCCCAAAGCGTGTATCACGTATAGCACTTAACTGACAGACGTACTGCTTATTGCAATGATGAATGGCGTTATGAAGAAAGGCGTTAATTTCGATAAAGACGAAATTCTTTGTATTTATTTAAGGCTTTTACTAGCATATAACCCTTAATGCGTATCACGGAACCTTTTCTAATCAAACCGAGGGATCCAAGTACACGTGCCGCATTTTGAGATTTCAATTTCATGGTCCTTGTACTTTGATAGACTTTTTTAAGTTCTCCAAAGACACTTTACAGTCTTCAGGGACTATCATGTCAATAAGTAGACATATTGTTTTGGTAGCCTCTGATCACAATGTCCAGGCGATTAGCTTTGATTGTTCAGTCTGTGCCTATTGTAAAGTCCCATAAGATTGTTACAGATCCTATCTCTGTAACCGGATCTGGGTGGTGTTCCGACCAACTTGTTGCTGTTCCTTATCAGTGAAAGTTACATATTTATTATTATTATTATTATTATTATTATTATTATTATTATTGTTGTTGTTGTTGTTGTTGTTGATGATGATGAGGATGATGATCGTTACCAGCTTCTCTGTCTTGTCCTGTGTTTCAATATCTTCTATACTCCTCTTTCTTATTCTTCATGTTCATAATGCTTGTTTATCATTTTATGTTTTTTTCTTTCCTCTTTCTCCTCCTCCTACTCCTTGCATCATCTTTTTCTGCGTCTTCTTTTCTCTCTCTTTTTTTTTTAAATTACTGCATGATGGTGCCTCATTCGTTCTCATTCTCTTCTTCATCAGCAAAGAAGAACTTCTTTCTGTTTTTCTTTCTTTATCACTCATTTTTTTCTTTTTTCTTCTTTTGTCTGCATATCTTATTTGTTGAGATACAAATTTACCGCTTTTTTCCACTATAAATATCGCTTTCTCTCAGAAATCTCTGCTACATATTATTAAATGACATGTATCTCTATATCCCTAAAGCTCCTTCACGTTATTTTTATTCCACACACACACACACACATACACACACATATATATATATATATATATATATATATATATATAGTCATCCGCAGACAGATCTGTTACGCTGTATCACAGCTCATCATATATAATTGAACTTACATTAATCAATGTACCCTTGATGAATGGATGTTAGCACGAATCGTCGGAGTCGGGAAAACTATTTTCATGAAAAATTACAATTAAGTAATTAAGTGATTTTTATATATATATATAATATATATATTGTAAATGTAATGATGTTTAGTGATTAAATTGCTGGATTTATTTTTTTATTTTTAGTAGTTTACAAGTAGAAACGCATTTCAGGCAATCAGGTTTTTCGTCATAAAGTGGTCGATATCAAAATAGAGATTGAACGTTTATAGCAGAAAACGAAAAAACCCTGAAGAGTGAAGACATCACAATAATACTTCTACGAAACTGACAAAAATAACACTGCTCATCTAAATGACAACTTTCGTCTCATTTATATATATATATATATATATATATATATATATATATATATATATATATATATATATATACCAGGTTTCGGCGACCAGTTAAGGGAATACAAATAGCGCGAACCAAATATAACTTTTGGCATCTAAGTGTTTTGAAATAGACTATTCCTCAGATGAGGTGATTCGAAATCTTTTGTTTAATATATATATATATATGTGTGTGTGTGTGTGTGTGTGTGTGTGTGTGTGTGTGTGTGTGTGTGTGTGCTATCTGTGCTATCTGTGAGGCTATGTTCCAAGATATCCAGTGCATGTATGAAGATGCTGGGCAAAACAAACACTATATTCTATTTGTTTATGCCATATATTCATAACTCTGCTTTATTCTAATTCATACATTATATAGACGTTCGGTGTAGGTTTATTTTTATCTGGGTTCGTTTGTTTGACCATTAGTGTTTAATTAGTTCCTCACTGAATGAGACCATATAAAATTCCATATTAAAAATTAAGTTTTGATTTTTCACTGAATTAACCACGCTTATCACAAATTTTCCACAATATAATATTAATAACAATGATAAGTAATGAAATTGTGTAGTTATAAAAATTGATAGGTAGATTTTTCTTACTGTAGTTCTTAGCAAGATTTTTATTTAGTTATTAAATCGATAACTTTTAATTTCCCATTTGAAGAAAAACCATTATTGTTTTAATTTAATTACCGCAGAGAATCTTTTGTCTGCTACCAGCATGGCTAATTCTAAACTCCAGGAGAACACCTTGTTTGCGCCCTCTTGGGCTCACGCATTGCATTTGGATGAAGTGAAGTGACTATATCTAATCAATTACTACATCTACTGCAGAGAAGGTTGGTTCACTGCGTCATGCCAGAAAATTATTTCTCCTTAGAATCTATCATAGCCATTTATAAATCTACCTTTATTTCATGCGTTGAATATTGCTGTCACATCTGGTCTTAAAGTCCTGTGGTATATTTCAAGACGCTTGAGAAATTTCAAAGAAGGGTCCGTAAAGTAATCGATCCTGAACTTGCATCTCAATTTTAGTCACTTTCTCACTGACAAGACGTGGCTTCCCTCAACCTTTTCTATAATTTTTTTCATAGAAACTGCTTTTTCTCTGGTGCTTCCACTACATGAATTTAAGCGTGTTTTGTGGTGCAGTGGATATCGACTCGGAACGACAAATCGGAGAGCCGAGTTCAAATTCCAGTTAAATTCCTTGCATTCACTTACTCGCAAATACCCTTGGGAAAAGTATTAACCCGTCTCTTCCCTCCAGTTATGGGTTAAATAATAGGACATATTGGGTTCTATAGCCTTGTCTGTCAACCAGTCTATCGTAGAAAGCAATGGCAACCTACTACGGGATAATCTTCTGCCTAGTCAGTCATGTCTCTTTCGAGTCATGATCGCCCAAAGCGTGTATCACGTATATCACTTAACTGACTGACTGAATATAAAAATTGAAAACATGATTAAGGCTTCTACTGGGTATAAAGTGAGGGGCCAGTTTTATATTTTTATGAAGTAATAAACTGATCCCTCACTGATTACTACTTAATAATATAATACATCTCTTCCCCCTTTAGCTATGAGTTAGATAATAGGACAGATTTGGTTCTATAGCCTTGGCTGGTAACCAGTCTACCGTAGAAAGCAATGGCAACCTACTACAGGATAATCTTCTGCCTAGTCAATCATGTCTCTTTCGAGATATGATCACCCAAGCGTGTATCACGTATGGCACTTAACTGACTAGATTGGCAACTAGGTGTCACCATTTTACTGCTTAAATAACTACAGACAACTGCGACATCTATTCTAACAATTGCATTTAAATTTTTCATGATTACAGTTATCATGGAAGCAAGAAATCAAGTGAGAGTTTTACCGGAGATAAATGCGAGAAAAAAACTTAGAGTAGGATCGGTGGTTTCATAAACCATATACAATAGGAACAAATGTTGTAATTGCATCTTTAGAGCAGAAAGAAAAGGTGAGATTTTAGATCACGATTTTCGAGGCATGCATTATTCTTCCATGTGTCGTGTCCCTTCAGGGCGTTGACAATCATGGCTCTCCAGAATTTCCTGTCCTTTGCAGCTTTTAATAACTTCTGTCTTTTTGCCATCTCTCCCAAATCCTGCTCCCCCCATCCATTCACACAAGCTCTCCCGGTGGGTTATGTGTTGCTTTTTTTCGATCTCACTTAAAACTAGTGTTATTCAGATTTTCTTGTCTCTTTACTGTTCAAATTCAATTTGTGCCTGGAGCGAGCCAAACATGTCTTTGTAAATGCCAACATTACACAGATGATTGACCATCAGATTGAATAGTTGTTCGTTCACTGCTTTACCATGAGTTTGCATCAGTGGTTCTTAAAGAAAACTCTACTAATAAGTAATATACTGTTTTGTTGATACCAAAATTTTCTCTTAGAAAAGATAGCCTTAATTTTTTCCTAATTTTCAATTTTTTTTTTTACGTACTTTTAGTTCACTAATTAAAATCTAAAACGAGGCTCTTGCGCACCAATCACTTTAGGAATTAAAATTTCTTTTTAAAAAATGTTAACAATAATAAAAGGAGTAAAACAAGCAACTGGCTCGTCGAATTTTCGTTTTAAATATTTTTAACTGTTTTTTCTTTTTGCTCATTTCTGTGACCCATAATCTCCCCATGTGATTTTAATTTTACAATGACATCCAAAACTGCCGTCTGGTGCCTTCGAATGTAATAGAAAAACATATATATATATATATATATATATATATATATATATATATATATATGTATTGAAGGTATTTACAAAGCTTAGTTTCGAACTCACTACGGTAGTAATGGTTTATGTGAATCTTCTTACATATTGCTTACAGAGCATCTTTCAGCATACAGGGTGCGATGGATAAATTATCGTCTAAATTAAGCAAAAATGAAAATAATATTGACATCGCATTTTAACATATATATTTACCAAAATTACACAAATCTTTGATGTTACAAGGATTTTGTTGGTCTCTCACTCAACTGCGCTCTACACAATAATCAAATGAGTCTCAGTCTGAGAAGTTAGGTGGTCAGATGCAAGAGGTGATGTGGTAGCAGAAATTATTTGACAGCCATGATTGTGCTCTCCTGCTTTTGTGACATGGCCCAGAGTCCTGTTGCCAGACATAGGGTCTTCCAGAAGCCAACCTCTTGACCAAGCAGCACTACCTCCTCAAGGCACTTAATGTAGACCTATGTGTTGAGTCTGATGTCCCATGGGAAGATGAATGGGGGAGTGACGTCGAAAGTGATCACTCCAAACATCTTCATAATCACAGTTAGACTCATCCTAACTCTTCCAAACCCACTAGACTTACGGCCTATCACGTTGAATACACCGGTTCTCGCTCAATCACCGAAGTTAAGCAACGTTGAGCCTGGTCAGTACTTAGATGGGTGACCGCTTGGGAATACCAGGTGCTGCAAGATTTTAGTGACGGATGTGCGTTGTGGTGCAGTGGATATCGGCTCGGAAAGAGAAATCGGTGAGCCGAGTTCGAATTCCAGTTGAATAGCATGTATTCACTGAAGCACTGGTATCCTTGGGAAAGGTATTCATCCGTCCCTTCCCTCCAGTTATGGGTTAAATAACAAGGCTTGGACTTGGAGACCCTGCCCTTAAAAACAAATCCCAATGAATATTGATTTTCAAAAAGAAAAAATATTACTAGACACAAAACTTATATAAAAACAACAATAAATTGTTGAAAAGAAAAAAGTATTACCAGTAATAAATAAATAAAATTTAGTTGGCATTAAATGACCCGCCGAGGTTGAAATGCCATAAAAAAAAAACAACCAACCAACCAAACCCACTGCACTGTCATCAGATTGACACCCAAACACTCTGGAATGTTTGTATTAGAGTTTCCGGTGCGAATGCCAAGCAGTACAGCATGCCGTTTCTGAATTACGTCATGGTGTTCGTTTTCTCACAGACGGTGCCTAACTAACTCTACAGTACTGTGCAGTTAACAAAATAAAAAACAAACAACGTGCTTACACTAAATTAAAAATAAAATGGCGACAATTTACTCATCGCGCCCTGTACGCTAATATCAATAACTACTCATTGTACAGGGTCACAATTTTGGCGCAACCACTCAGTAAGAAAGTCAATAGTATCTCCTTCTGTGATGCCTTCTGTAAAATGCTAGAATTCGGATGTACTTTCAATACAGGCAAGCCGACTCTAAGTAGACAATTAAACTAGCCATTTTATTATGAATTCTCTTTTTGTTTATTAGAAGTGGCGTTTAGTTTGGCTTGTTTGATTTGAGTAGGATGTAACTCAAATTAATGGCATAATCAACAAAAACAAAAAAAAACCTTGATAAATCGTATGAGTGAAAAAAATATACATTCTTAAAATTGAGTCCTTTATTATGCCTGTAATTATTTCTTTACTTATTCAAACATTTTATTCTAAACAAGGCAATAAAGCCACTAAGATGCAGTGGGTTATTGAAAGTGAGAGATTATGAGAATAAAAGAAAACAGTATTAAGGAAAAATAAAAATAAATGAACAGGAATTAAGAAAACAGAAGATAACGAATGTCAATACATATAATTTTTTGAAGATCAAAGTTGACTGGAAAGCAAGACATTGGAAGTGGGTTCTATAAGCGAGAAATGCGAGAGAAGAAACTGTTAGTATAGAACTTACGGTTAAATGTTAGCCATTATAGCTATAAATTAATGAGACCTTGCCGCCATTCTAATAGTCCGCTTACATTCATATAGTCGAGATATCAAAGAGAAAAGCTTATCAGGACAATTACCATGAAAATATTGATAGGAAATATATTAAAATAAAGTCTGTTTACAGTATTTTATGATAATTCTGCTTATCTTTCCCTTCGTTAGTGAATAACTCAGCAATTTCGTACGAACCTTACTCTCATAAATAATGAACAATTCCACTTTGACCGCACGAAAACATGGAAATGACATATCAGAGATGCTACTTGGTTTCACTGTGAAAAAGAAAGAATACAAAAGAACACTACTGATTTTCAGGGAAAAAAAGATATGTGCTTAACGCCTGTTTCAATTAAATGGAAAAAGTTGAATTTTTCTAAACTTTTCGTGAGTTTTTGGTTAGTTAATTAATTTAATAAAAAAACAAGAAAAAATAAAATAAATGGTGATATTTATTATGTTAATCTTTCAATTTTGTTTGAAAATCTATCCCTCAGTAATAAAGATACGTCGAAAATATTGAAGTCTGTTGCATCTTTATATAAGGACAAGGCTTTTTCTATTCGTTTCTAACATGAACTTGGCAAATAGTTTGGTATCAGTGGCTGAAGGGGAAATTAATTAACATAAAAGTGGTTAGAAAATTGGTTGCATTCCACCCAGTGTAATAAAGATAATTCATCTTCAAGTTAAATGGCATTAAAAAAAGACACGCCCACCACGTTCCCGATTGGCATTAGTTTGTTAATACTATCAAATCGTAGGAGTGTGTTAATATCTAGAAGGCCTAAAGGATAAAGGTTTAAGGTTTCCTTCTCCTTCACTGTTAGCTGCCAGCAATTCTGATAAGGTCAAAGGGGCTTGATCTCTACAACGGTTTACTGATAAGATCAAATCGCAGATGCTTTGTAATAAGATTATTATGTTTCCCAATGAACTAAGCTGTTATCTTAAAAACTCATGTAGTTGCTTTTCATCCAATAAATTCATCACCGACGAAGAGGCTCCTTTTTTTTTTGCCGTTGCCCTTTGAGGACGTGGGCGATCAGAGTTTATCACAACTTTCTCTCTTTTATCACACCGGTTGCCCCCACCCACTTGCCATCTCATCCACTCACTGTTCTGCTATCCATTTACACAAGCTCTCCAGGTAGGTTACTCGCCGTTACCCTCTTTTTCCTTCAACCTATCCTGTCGAATGTCCATGCCTTCTTTCTGAATTTAAGCAAAGAGATATTTTTTTTCTTTTTTTATGTCCATTTTCTTTTTAAATTGGCTTACGGCCATATCATGTTGAATACACCGGTTCTCGCTCGATCACCGAAGTTAAGCAACGTTGAGCCTGGTCAGTACTTAGATGGGTGACTGCTTGGGAATACCATGTGCTGTAAGCGTATAGTGACGGATGTGCGTTGTGGTGCAGTGGATATCGGCTCGGAAAGAGAAATCGGTGAGCCGAGTTCGAATTCCAGTTGAATACCCTACATTCACTTAAGCACTAGTACCCTTGGGAAAGGTATTAATCCGTCCCTTCCCTCCAGTTAAGGGTTAAATAACAGGGTAGGACTTGGGACCCTGCCCTTTAAAAAAACAAATCCCAATGAATCTTGATACTCGAATAAGAAAAAGTATTACTAGACTAGATACAAAACTTATATAAAACAAAGAATAAATTGTTTAAAAAAAAACGTATTACCAGGAATAAATAAATAAAAATTTAGTTAGCAATAAATGACCCACCGAGGTGTTGATATGCCATAAAAACAAAACAATCGAACCAAAATCTTTTAAAATTCCTCCTTCCGTCCATGGTAATATTACATATATGATTTAGAGGCTTATAAGAAACACACGCACTCGCGTGCGCACACACACACACACACACCGAATACCATTACTCAATCCGAGATTACTCAAAGTTTAAAGTAAAGATGCAGTTTCTAAAGTATTACTTTCTGTGCGATCAATACTGTAAATTCTGAAAAAAAAAGTCAGTTTTTTCAAGTTATTTACGAAGTTATGTTCTGGAGCCACAAAGGAGTTGCAGTAAGTTAGGATCAAATTGACCAATGGTGCACAAAATAAGCATGGTACCTACCGTTCTATGGTGACTCATCCTAGATGTCTACTAAGATTTGTTTAATAGACCTCAGGGCCAAATGTGCTGTTCGCCAAGGGAGGTCCGAATTCACTAGAGCAGTAATCGACGTCCATGCAAGATTTGTTTCCCAGGTAATGAGTTAGTTTTCACGTGTCATGTGAAGGTACTTTTTTTTTCTTTAGATTTTGCACTGTTCCGTAGTCGAACAATGCATTAATCCACAATCATGATAAAACGCAACATTAATAGTATTAAATAGTGCTATACATAAAATACTAGTTACAATGATGAATCGGAGATGTTGGGCCTGCTAACGGTAAACAGAGTCAGCGAAATGAGTTCAAATACGGCTGAAACAGATTACGCTCAGATCTCAGTATTGTCATTAGAAAAGGCCTAAATCTATGGGTATTAGTTGAAGCCCTTTAAAAATTTAAGGTAGTCTAAATTTGGCATCGGTCTTGCACCATGTCCCGTAAAACTCTCTCACTACTTAAACCACTGTTGCACGATTTTGTGTGACTGTAGCTTTTACCCTGCTCCACAGAAACATTAATGCAACAACTGAGCTTGTCTCAAGCTATAGTTTTATGATAAAAAGTAACATTAATAAGATATTTAAACTATTAATAAAATGTTAGTGATAAAAAGAGTATTGATCAATAGCATCCAGATAAAACAAATAACAATAATAAGCTGATGTGATTTTTCTGATTATCAGCCATTTGCAAGTTATTTAAAACTAGAAAATATTTTAAAGAGCAAGATTTATTCACGATAATAATTATTTGCTGATTCAAGTTTTAGATTATTTGCTGATTCAAGTTTTAGATTATTTGCTGATTCAAGTTTTAGATTATTTGCTGATTCAAGTTTTAGATTAACCCATAGCTGATTAGGGTAAGATCTAGATTCATATTTTTTCTTAAAGGTGCGTATGTGAATTTTCTTATTTGTGCGTATGTGAATTTAAAGATCCCGACTGGAATTGAAACTCGGCTCTCCGATTTCCAATTCCGAACCGTTATCCATTACACCACCCCTACATCCAGATTTACAACACCTAGTATTCTCAAGCAATTACCCATCTAGGCACTGACCAGGGTCGACATTGATTAACTTCGTTTATCATAAAATAGCGGTGCTTCAACGTAAGCTAACAACAATAGGATGTCAGTCAGTCAGTGAAGTGCTATACGTGATACATACTAAGACGATCATGTCTCGAAAGAAATATGACTGACTGGGCAGAATTAGGCCTTAGACACTGGAAGTTTCACTCGTCCTTGCTGGATAGGCGGGACTTCCAGAAATAGCTGACAAGTTTAGTTCAGTGGGAGTTAGGAGAGCTGGTTATCGGGAATAAGTAGTGGGGAAGGCTTAAGGATATTATTAAGTCTTTTACTATCGACTATAGACACCGACTCGCCCGAGATAAGACTAAAAAGGTGAAGGCACTCAAGGATCGTATTTTTAAGGCTAGGGGATTTCTTAGAGATAAACCTACTAAGTAAACTGGTGCGAACGCTACTGCGATCAAGTAGTTAGACATTAGGTTAAGCAAGATGTCAGAACGAGGCTTTGAACATGGACGCAAAATTGTGCTGGGGGAAAATTCGTCGAGATTCGGATCGATACATTCTTGAGGGTAACACCCTAGATAGACGGTGCTTCCGGTCGACCAAGGATATGCATGAGGTAAGGAAGCTGGTTTCTGCGACGAAGAGTTTCACAGCTATTTAGCCGACTTTTCTCGACTCTTGTAGAGTGAAGCGGCTGGCTGCGAGAATGAGATCATGGAGGGAGAAGTTCACTGACATTAAAGAGGGTCGGCAGTGGCAAGTCTCCATGAATTAGTGGTCTGCCTTACATATTGTACTTGAGGTTATCACACATGTTTGTTCTGATTCTGACAGTGGTGTTCAGCAAACCTCCAGGGGTGTAATCATAAATCACGCTGTTGAGAAAGGCCAAGCCTGAGGGGACGGGGTCACTTAGAAGACTACATGCCCATAATTCTACTCAACAAAAAGCTGAAGATTTTGACCAAGATCCTAACGGATTCTTTTTGTAGTCAGTTGCCGAGATTCAGTTGAGACCAAAGCTGACTTCTGCTGTAAAGGGACGGATAATTCAGAGCAACCTGATTTTCCAACACTTTTCAACGCTGAGATCGCCTTCTTCAGACCGATAACATCAAGATGTCACCTTTTTAACAAATCGACCATGGTAATCTGCAACTATATCTTCGATAACTTGTATATTTGATAAGACATTATGATTTTAAGCGCAGTATAAGATTGGCAGCAAGGTCTCGTCATTTTAAAGTTGGAATGGCTACATGTAAAGAGAAGTTCTATACTAACAATTTTTCTTGCACTTTTCGCTGATAGAATTTTCTTCTGCCTTCTTGCTTTCTAATCAATATTGACGCTCAACAATTTAAATCTAATGTCAATCGTAATCATCCGTCTTCTTAATTTCTATTCTCTTTCTTTAATAATTTTGTCTCATATTCTGTTACATTCAGTAACTATTTGAATCTTAGTGGCTTTACTGCCTTGCTTGGGGTGTAACTATTTTTAAAAAAGGACGTAGCACTAATGATTAGTATAGTGAGAAATGTTTAGATCTTCATAGCCAGAACTGGTCATGCTATGTCTATAGAATCGAATCATCCCCATGTTATCCGAATTGCATTTGTAAGGAAGAAGCTGCAACCAAACAGTTATTTCCCCTACGAAATCGGTGGAAACGATTTCCGTATGAATGGTTTCCTGAGCACAACAATTCTAATCTCTTCAAGTCAATGGTCAATTGTTATGTATCCTTTTCTCAAAGACGGAACTTTCAAAACCTCTCGCTGTTCTGTCGCTATGTACATCCAATGTTTTGCAGATAAACTAAATTCCTTAATTCCACCAGTTCTAGCCTTCACGGCTAAGACCTGCCATGACACGCGCATTGTAGCGAACTATCCTCGTTTCTTTCATATTCCATTGGTGAGATATTTCCACTTGAGAAGCTTTTTACCACCAACCCTTCTTTTGTGGAATCTGTCACCACAATCTCAACCTGTTCAAGTCTAGTGCTAACAGTTATCTTTACCATATATTCCCATAAATTGCGCCTCTTAGTTTGTAACCCTCTACCTCGAATGGCCCTTGGGCCTTATACAGACTGAACATCATTGTAAAAAAATCCTACTTATTCTCAAATTGTTTAATTCCTTCTACTCATCCAGTTACTGGCTCCTGAAGTTTGTGTGAAGTTTAGTTAAAAACAAAAATGATTGTACTACACGAGTCATCTAAATACAAGAAATTGGTTGCCTTGAAAATCTGCTTTCTTTATTCTTTTACCTAGGCTCGAACAATAAATGCAAACATCGGAGTTAAGTATGGAACTGCAGACTCTTTGCTTGCTAAATCGATAGACAGACGGACGAACAGACATCGACAGATAAATAAATGGCGAGGAATTGGGAAAGAGGAGAAATGAAAGAAAGCTCGATTGTTCAGTTCTGTAAAATCTCTCACGTCACGAAATAACACGTAATTGAAAACATTTTGATAATTTTCAATGAAATTGATTAAAAATAGATTCAATTGTGTTCTTAGTAATACCAATACAGTCTCGACCAAATGTTTTAGGCACATGATGTCAAATGCATTACAAATTGTATGACTTCAAATTTATGATACTAGATTTAATCTAAATTTCGAATAGACGTAAACATCTAATCAATGAACATATTAATCTGAAATATTTTCTACAATTTTGAATCTAAATGTTTGTTTTTTTTAATAATTTCACTCCAAATACGACAATAAAGGGGAAACGCATGTGAAAGAATATAACAAAAAAAAACATTATTAATGAGAGAGAACAAGAATTAAGAAGACAAAAGATAACGATTTAAATTTTGAAGATCAATGTTAAATGGAAAGTAAGAGACCGGAAGAGAGGTTCCACAAGCGAGAAAAAAGTCTACTGATGATACTAAGCAGACTAATAGGTCTGTACTGGAAGGAAGGAGATCGGTTGCCCGCGTTCTTGAAGACCGGACATAGGCTTACTGCCTTCCACCTACTTGGGAAAGAATTCTTCTTCAAGCAGCAGTCAAATAGTTTTGTTAGAATCGGAGATAATTCTGAGTTGATATTTTTATGGACAACCACTGGAATTTTATCCGGGTCAGTAGCTTTTTGGGAGTTGAGGTTTTTGATAAATCTGAAATGAGTATATTACTTGAGATTGCGCTTAGTGAAGCGTGGGAAGTCGGTGAGGGATATCGACCTTTCTCATCTGACGCTGAGTTGGGGGCAAAAATGTAAGCGAAGATCTTCGCCTTGTCTTATGAGTAGGATAATACAACAGTCAGTCAGTTAACTGCCACACGTGAAACACGCTTGGGCGACCATGTCTCAAAATAGAAATGACTGTCTGGACAGAAGATTATCCCGCAGTAGATAATACGGATCGTCGCACAAGAGGTTCCTATCCAGGTACTCGACGAACTAGTTGTGGATGATAACCTCAAAAAGCTTACTGAGAAGACTAATGGGTCTGTATTAGGAGGAAAAAGATCGATTGCCCGCTTTCTTGAAGACTGGACATAGGCTTACTACCTTCCACATGCTTGGGAAAGATTTCTCTTTCAAGCAGGATGGACAACCACTGGAATTTTATTCGGGCTAGTGGATTTTTGGGGGTCACTCTTTTTGAAAAATCTGGAGACATCTTTTACTTTTAATGAGCATGTTACTGAGTTCAGTGATACGAGGGAAGTTGGGTTAGGGATACCTAGCGTCATTTAAAGTTATGTTTGACGCTAATATTTAGAAGAGCTTTGTCTAGTCTAATGAAAAAGATATTACCTCGGGGCCATTTACCATAGTGTACACAGACACTTTGCCTCTGTTCATAATTTGGTGATAATCTTCCAAATTTTAGGAGATCCTATCTGTTTCATTTCGACCTTGACCTCGACAACTTTTCGCGTAACTGAACTTTGCGTTTTCTAGAATTCTTTTACAGTGATTGCGGCTGGTTCTGATAGAATTAAGGGTCAGACGACACCGTTCCTTGTTGTTGATGTTGAAGTAGTTGTTCTGTTGAGCTACGGCTGCAACGCATTCAGTGATGAACAAGAGTTGACTGTTTTGACTTTTGTTGAAATTTTGGGGTGTATGAAACACTTCATTTCAGAAAGTATCCATTCGGAGATTAGAGCAGGACTTTTTGAAACAATATTTTTTAGGAAAATTGGGAGAGGAGCTTCTGTCGTATAGGACTGAAAATTGTCCCGGTCTGCTTTCTCATGAAGAAAAACCGTTCTATGGAACGGTAAATCAGGGTTTGGAGTCATTCTGAACAAGGATTAAAGTATTCTCACATGTACCAATGGGAGTTAAAACTTTTACTGTGCATTTGTTAGATGTTAGAAAAAGATTCAGGAGGTTCACCCTTGCCCCATCGCATCCGGGAGTCTAGTGGGGTCTTCGATGACCTGGATCAAACCTTGTGATGGAGAAGATACTATCGGTTTTGTTAGAGTGGACTAATCACTGTTTGTGACGAACATTAAAGTCACTACATATGTGAAAACTGGCCGAAAGAATATTGTCTATCCTCTCTGATGTTTGATCGAAGATTACCGACCTTTCATTTTCCGGACAATATAGAAGATAAAACGAATGTGAAACTATGGCTGCCACGAGGAAACACATATACGAGAGGTTATGGTTCTCGCTGATTCTGCTCTTGCCACGGGGAAACTCGTCCTTGATGTAGGCACCCATCCCGTGATCGTGGCGATCTAGATGGTCGTATTTTGTTATAATGGGTGAATAGCTAGGATGAGAGATCATGTAGTGAGACGAAGGCATTGATATCCGTTTCAGACAGGAACACGAAGTCAAGTTTAACATGAAAAACTGTAGTTTAGCATATAAAAAGTTGGAACGTAGACCTTTTACATTGGTGTAGGCGATACGCTGTGTCTACTGTTTTAGGTTGGGTTTCATCACTTTGTTCGTATACCAATTGATTGCCTGCGCATTCGAGAAAAGCTAGTAAAGAACAATAAGGATCGAATCTGCGTCCTCCTTTTTAGGGGAAACCACCTTTTTTTTCTTTGATATTTTTTCGTTGCCGAGTAATAAAGCACACTGTGATTTCTCCTACAAAGACGAATGTAAGTTGGATTAAGTTACGGAGAACCAATATAAAGAAATTTAGCGAAATAACGAATATCGTCTGAATGCTGTTCTTTACATGTTTTTACGATGTACTTTACCCCTTTATGACGTTTGCGATCACAATTCTCCACATTTTCCTATCCTTTTTAGCTCCTAATAAATTTTATTTCTTTTAAACCTTGTTCCGCCATCCATTTACTCAAGTTCGCTAAGTAGGTTATCCGTTGCCTTCTATTCCTCTTGCCTCCAATCGAGCTGTGAGTATCGAATTTTCCAAACCTTCTTTCCTCATTAAGTATTTACTAGTGCTCCCACCACGCAACCAGATGTAACGCAAGGTCGTGGTTCTTAATGTGGGTTTATCGGCAGTACCGTGGAAAAATTCGCAAGCTTCTGGACACTTTCACTTTTGGAGACGTCTCAGGCATCGGGAAATAAATTCAGCCCCCTCCCAAGAAAGAGGTAAAGCCTGAAGGATATTCCCACTGGTGTTTGAGCTTAATTTTGTAGAATATAAGAAAATCTTATATATATTATGTGCCCTCGAAATTTCAACTGTCTCTTTCTAATGTTAAGCGTAAGTGTCATTTTGAATTCTATAAAAGTTTTGTTCATGCTCACGTTTTTTGGTCGGTGGTATCTTCAGTAAGGTTGGAAATCAGGTAGCGTATAATCGCAACCTATTCTCAGATATAAACCAGCTTCATGTATTTATACCGAAACTCAAATGGAATGACTTCATCGAATCTATAACTACGTCTCATGCTAGAAAGGTTGGGTCACTGTGTCGGGATAGGAAGTTTTTTGTTTTGTTTTTTCTCATAGAGAATCCATTTTGCACGTTTATAAATCTATTATTCGTCCATGTATTGAACGCTGTTGCCTTATCTGGTCGTGTGCTCTTGCTCTTCATCTTGCGGTCTCGATAAAATCCAAGGGAGGAACCTGACTTGACAGCTCGCCTTCAGTCACTTTCTCACCGACGTGGTGTGGCTTCCCTATGTCTTTTCGACAAATATTTTCATGGCAACTGTTCTGACCAGCGTTTTACCCTGGTTCCCCGATCACAAGTATTCACGTGTGTTATTAAATTGGCATCAAGGTCCCACCCTTCACGGTCGAAATAGTTAAATGTAACTACCTCTTCTACTATAATAGTTTCTTTTCTCGCACTTCCTGTTTGTGGAACTCCCTTCTATTTGATTGCTTTCCTGATAGATCAGTCAGTTAAGTGCCATACGTGAAACACGTTTGGGCGATCATGTCTCGAAAGAGACATGACTAACTGGGCAGAAGATTATCCCGCAGTAGGTTGCCATTGCTTTCTGCGGTAGACTGGTTGCAGACCAAGGCTATAGAACCCAATCTGTCCTGCTATTTAACCCATAACTGGAAGGAAGAGACGGATTAATACCTTTCCCAAGGGTATTTGCGCGTAAGTGAATGCAATGAATTCAACTGGAATTCGAACTCGGCTCCCCGATTTCTCGTTCCGAGCCGATATCCACTGCACCACAACGTACATTCCAAAAGTTTGAATGCAACGACATTTGCAATCTTCTGTCTCTTTGATTCTCATCTTTCTATTTTAATTTCTTAGATATCCCCTATACCTTTTTTTAATTCCTCGCTGTAACCCCCTGCGCACCAGTGTCAGTCCCGCCTTGCTTGGGGTGAAATGATTATATAAAAAAGGAAAAAGAAAAATATTCTCATAGATTTAAATGCAGTAGATATTTTCCAAGGTGATGTATCTAAGATGACATAAACACCGCCCTGTAAATAAGGACCTGAGGACTCCTCGCATTCATGATATGTGATTTAAAATGAAACTGTCGTTCACCTGTCGAACGACACACTTCCTTTTGCGCAAGGCACATTCATATTCGATCTACATGTTTTACAGTTATTCGGCATCCCTGATGCTGGCTTTTCATATGCATACACACACTCACGCTTATCGCATGTCAAACTTCGCTTTGATCCCCCCTTCTGGAAAGGATTCTTCATTTTCCATATATTTTGCAGAACATTTTATTTGGCAATATGCTATTGGTTCCAAAGACGTTAATACCTAAAGCAATCGGTTTCTTCTGATGGTTTCTGTCTGATGCTAGGTTTTCCCAGGTGTCGACATCGATATTGGCTTCCTTTAGGCAATCTTCGTAACTTTTTCTGGCTTACATTAAAAGTACCTTCTCTGGACCAGTTTGCCATACACTGGCTGTTTGTGAAGTTTGTAATCCTCAAAGCACACTACATACATACATACATACATACATACATACATACATACATTTTATACGTTTTGATACTCTTTTTCAGGATGTGCGTTGTGGTACAGTGGATATCGGCTCGGAACGAGAAACCGGGGAGCCGAGTTCGAATTCCAGCTGAATCCATTGTTTCACTTACGCGCAAATACCCTTGGGAAAGGTATTAATCCGTCTCTTCCTTCCAGTTATGGGTTAAATAGCAGGACAGATTGGGTTCTGTAGCCTTGGTCGGCAACCAGTCTACCGCAGAAAGCAATGGCAACCTACTGCGGGATAATCTTCTGCCCAGTCAGTCATGTCTCTTTCGAGACATGATCGCCCACCTAAACTGACTGACTCTTTTATTATTCACTTTTTGGTATCAGTATTTTTTAATCCTTATCCCTAGAAAATTATATGTTTTTATATTATAGAAACATTATTTAAACATTATTTTTCTTTGTCTCTTCAGTGGAAATATTCGTCTCATGAAACCCTTGGATTATGAAGAAGCACCCTTTCATACGCTAGTTGCTTTCGTTCGGAATAGCGCAAAGGTAAGTCAATATAATTACTTGATATATTTCATACATCACAAATAATTCACTTTAAAAAGTCTTTCTTGAATATCGGATAAGTTTAGGGTCATTTCAGAAGTTGTTGGTGGCATTTTCAACATTCGGCACATGTGACCAAATACTATCAAAATCATATTTTCAGCACAACTTTTTGGTTGATACATTTTCCTGTCTTCCCGGATAACATAAGTATTTCCATTACTCCATGAAATCTTTTGGCTATTATCTTCGTTGTTATTGCTTGCAACATAACGTTTTGACTGATGCAGTTTTCGGCTTTCCTGTATTGTCTGAATTTCTGTATTTTTATACCAATTAATACTGGAAGGCTGAAAAATAAATTAACAAGAAAGGTCACAAAAATGACCTCAATCTTGTGCCTTGATAGAATACAACAGCGTCTCTGAGTCCTTGTGGATGACGAATTATTCTCCAACATCCAATCTTTCACTCACGGGCGGGATGTGGCAAGCCTTTTCCACGGTTATTTTCAATGAAAGTGCTTGGACGAACTACATGACCTGGTCCCGCCAATTTAAACCATCACGAAAAGAACACATCATGCCATTTACATAGTAACAAATCACTTACATCCCCTCCGTATTCCATATGAGAGATTTAAGTTCCACTTTATCAGCTTTTTCCCGTAAACCACTGCTCTGTGGAACCGAATGCCAAGTGGATATTTACCCGATCACTACAATCTCAACCTGTTCAAAGCTAGGTTTCATGGTTATCTTCCACTTCTATCAGCACAAATTGTCTGCTAACGTAACCCTCTACCTCGAGTGACCTCCGGGTCTTATAAAGGTGGAAACTTACTGTAAAAGAAAAATAGATAATCATCTGAAAATGTGTTTACAAGAGATTGTTTTTACACGTTTATTATATGTTGACAGGGATGTGCAGTGGATATCGGCTCGGAACGAGAAATCGGGGAGCCGAGTTCGAATTCCAGCTGAATTCATTGCATTTACTTACGCACAAATACTCTTGGGAAAGGTATTAATCCGTCTATTCCTTCCAGTTATGGGTTAAATAACACGACAGATTGGGTTCTATAGCCTTGGCTGGCAACCAGTCTACCTCAGAAAGCAATGGCAACCTACTGCGGGATAATCTTCTGCCCAGTCAGTCATGTCTTATTCGAGACATGATCGCCCAAGCGTGTATCACGTATGACACTCACTTGACTGATATGTTGACAATCTGTTTACTTTTTGTTAGTTCTCGTATTGGAAAAATCATGTGACGTGTATAAAAATATATTAAAAAAAGAGAACAGAAAGCTAAAAAAATAAATTTCCTTTGTATTTAGATGCATTGAAAAATACGGAAGAATAAAAATAAAGCCTCTTTTTTTATTATTTGTACACGACTACGGGTTTCAATAAAGATAGAATGCAAAATTCTAGACGCTAAAAAAACCTGTTAAATGGCATGCTATTCACAATCTTTCCAAGATGTGTAAAGTTTTGCAGTAAACAACACACGTTGCATTTAAAATAGCCACATGTATATTTTACAATACAAGTTTTCTTTCGATCGTTTTGGTTACTCTTCACTTAATGCTTACATCCATAATTTTCAGGTTACGAAAGATTAAAAAAATAAAATAAAAATTATGAAACTGCGTGTTCTTTTTTTCTCGGGGAAAGTAACACAAATTTATTTGCCGTTAAGAAGAGAGGAAAAGAGGATTATTAGTTGTTTCCTCACAGGTTATCCCACCACTAAGCGCCGAAGGTGGATATATATATATATATATATATATATATATATATATATATATATATATAGTGTATCGAGGCAGCAAATAATTTTCTAAACATATACTGCTAAATATAAGAGACAATGAAAGTCTAATGTTTAATCATAAGCCGTTCTAAACGTCGTATTTTGCCTTTAATATCAGTTGAAAATAAAGACAAACATTCTCCAACATTTGGATAATTTTTTATTAATTTGCTTCAAAGCTTCAGATATTAGAGGCCATGTACATTAAATTCAAACAACCCACACTTAATAAAATCACTTTTAAATCTGGCCATAACACATTACATTGCATTTGAATACATGGTTCTGTTGTCATTTCGCGCTATCACGCGGTATGACGTCATAGAACCGCATTGCATATTTGCGAACTGCGTTTGTTATTTTTGGTAACTATTGCCGTTGCTTAGCGGAGTTTTATGTCAACACAAAATAAAATCGTAGATGATGGTGGATTTTATTGTGTTACCGTCTTAGTGACCTCTCTGAAGATGGCTCATGTGAGCCGAAAGCTTAGAAACAAATTTGCTCTGTCTGTTGTCGCTCTCAATATTTTTCCTCTTGGTATCTCTCCCGAACCCCGCTCAGCCATCCATTTGCTCAAAACCTATCAAATATGTCTCGCGCTGTTTTCCCTGGTTCTCTTTACTTCTATCTGTCCTGTGAGTATTAAATTCTCCAAGCCTTTCTTCCTCATTACGTGTCTCTGGAACCACATATGGCTCTTCCTGATGTTAAGTATAAGTTTTCTTTTTGCTTGCATCTTCTCCAAAACCTCATCATTGCTCACGGGCTCATTTTGTGGTATCCTCAGCATCCTCCTGTAAAACCACAATTCTGCTGCCCCAAGCCTCAACTTCATCCTTGATGAGATCGTCCACTATTCATTCCCATACACAAGAACACATATCACATAGCAATCAAGCACTCTTTTCTTTGTTTCCAATGAGATTTTTCTGTCTTTCAGTATTCTGGTTGGATTTTGAAATGCATCTTTGGCTATGCCAATGCCTCTTTGGATATCACTATTGCACTTTCCATCCTATGACAGAACACTTCCCAGATATTTAAAATTCTTCAAATTTCTATACTGGACTATTTTAAATTTCTGTTGACATATTTTTGTAGCGTTTTGTATTATTTGTTAAACGAAATTCTGTTCATTTCGCTGTCCAAGTAATGCAAAATGTACAAAAATTTGATGTCTTATTGTTAACATTATTACCCATAATACTTTTTCTACGATATAGAAACGTGTAAATGTTCTTCTCCACAGAAATACTTTGGAAGTCACTCGGCACAATTTCCACATTTGGGTTTATTTTTAATGTGTTTTAATATTGTGAGCAAAAATCCAAACCAGGAGATCGAGAGAGTAAGTTTATTTCAAACCGACCGACTTTTTTGCACCGAGAAAATGGTAAGAACTATACCATTATTGATGGGCTTTCTCTTTCTTTTTATTATTCAAAAATATACACAGAAATGGAATGCGTATAATAATAATAATAATAATAATAATAATAATAATAATAAAGAAGGAACTTTATAATGTAGCGTAAGCTTTCAAATTCTCTCGTATGGCCTCAGGTCTGAAAGTAGTTCCATCACCCTTTATAACAATAATAATAATAATAATACTGTCGATTCATACGCATTTTTCGAAGTCTTAAGTATTGAGCAAAGAACCAAGCGAACACAATATTCAATTTTGCACAAAGACAGCATTTAAAACGTTCATTTTTGTACAAACAGATGCGGTTATATTTTTTACGTGTGTGAATCAGCAATAAAATAAGAGCCCAAAATGTATGCAAAGCGATGTTCCAAAGAACGGCGTAGAATAATTGTTAGCATTTCAGGATAAGAGGAATGAAAAGATTTAGATGCAAATGTTCTTCGTGAAACACCAAAAATCATTATGAATGTCCAAATATTATCTAAGATCTCCATATCTACAAAACCAATTATAGTTCCATTAGAATAATGCATTATTAGTGTGTGTCTCTTATTGCCTTTCTATTAGCGTGTTTCCATTTTTTTGTGTTTCTACTCGCGTGTTTCTAGTTTTTATTTTTATACTATCCTGCTTTTATTTTTGTGTTTCTACTTATGTGTTTCTGTTTTTGTGTTTCTACTCGCGTTTTTGTGTTTTTGTGCTTCTACTATCGTGTTTCTACTTTTGTGTTTCCATTAGCGTGTTTCTATTTTTATTTTTTTTTTCTACTGTCGTGTTTCTTTTTTTGTGTGTGTGTTTCTACTAGCATGTTTCTATTTTGTGTGTGTATGTGTGTTTCTACTAGAGTGTTTCTATTTTGTGTGTGTATCTGTGTTTCTACTAGAGTGTTTCTATATTGTGTGTGTATGTGTGTTTCTACTAGCGTGTTTCTATTTTGTGTGTGTATGTGTGTTTCTACTAGCGTGTTTCTATTTTGTGTGTGTATGTGTGTTTCTACTAGCGTGTTTCTATTTTGTGTGTGTATGTGTGTTTCTACTAGCGTGTTTCTATTTTGTGTGTGCATGTGTGTTTCTACTAGCGTGTTTCTGTTTTGTGTGTATGTGTGTTTCTACTAGCGTGTTTCTATTTTGTGTGTGTATGTGTGTTTCTACTAGCGTGTTTCTGTTTTGTGTGTATGTGTGTTTCTACTAGCGTGTTTCTATTTTGTGTGTGTATGTGTGTTTCTACTAGCGTGTTTCTATTTTTTGTGTGTATGTGTGTTTTTACTAGCGTGTTTCTATTTTGTGTATTTCTGTTAGCATGTTTCTATTTTCTTTTTTCTTTTTTTAATCATTTCACCCCAAGCAAGGCATTCCACTGCCACTATTGCGCATGGGGCTACATAGGGGAAGGTAAAGAGGAGGAGTGGTTAGATGTAGGAAATATCAGAAGTTTGTTTCTATTAGTGTGGTCTTATTTTTTTATTTCTACTAGCGTAGTTACCGCCACTCATTTTCGATATCTAAATTTTAAATTGAATTTTTAAAAATAAAAACTTTTTCTTGAAACTTTTATTTTAGATTTAATTGAAAGCTAAATGATTACGTTTACTATTTCCAGTGAGTAAAATATTCTGGTGTATTTCAAATAGATATTATGTTGATTGGAATCTAACATTTTTCAATTTGTTTTTCTAACTATTTAATTTTTCGGCCATTTGTAAACAAAAGTTAATTTTCGGTTTTAAAAATCTTGCAAAAATAAAATATACATCTGTGACACATTATCTTTGGAAAATAAGCAAATTGTATGTAAAATTAATCTGATTTACATACGTATTACTTATTTATAGCGTGGAATTTAAAATAAAACTGTTTCAATCACAGAATTGAACTTTCTTCCTGTCCGCCGTATATCATACGTGTTGATATGTTGTCAGATTTGAGATAAAATAAGTGTATGGTGATAAAAGTTCCTTTCGTATAAGGGAGAAAACTATGACCTTTTAATTTGCACATAGAAATCACCACAAAACTATGACCTTTTAATTTGCACATAGAAATCACCACAAAACTATGACCTTTTAATTTGCACATAGAAATCACCACAAAACTATGACCTTTTAATTTGCACATAGAAATCACCACAAAACTATGACCTTTTAATTTGCACATAGAAATCACCACAAAACTATGACCTTTTAATTTGCACATAGAAATCACCACAAAACTATGACCTTTTAATTTGCACATAGAAATCACCACAAAACTATGACCTTTTAATTTGCACATAGAAATCACCACAAAAAAAAACTAAATTATTTTGAAAATATGAAGGCCAAACGATTTGTATTAAACTTTTCATTTTCAATAGGCAATTATTAACTTTAAAATCTTTAAAGTATTTTTTAAATATTTTTGAAACCTTATAAATTACTATAATAAAAAAATGAAAACAACTCTTTGAAAATTTCATTATTCATTGAAAAAGATTTCTTCTTCAGACTGTAATGTTCTTAATATATATTATTTGTTAAAGCCATTAAAAGTTTAACAAATTAAATCATATCAGAATTTTATTGCATTTTTTATTTTACTGTTCGGTGCATATTTTCAGAAACAGGTGATTTATATTTCCCAAAGAGTCTTGCGTTTAACTAACAAAACCATTTACCGTAACAAAGTTAAATTTATTAAAATTGCATGTATTTACGTTGAGTGGGGGTAACAGTTGTGAAAAACATTTATATACTTACAAAGATTTTTTTAAAATAATAATTTCAAACGTTTTTGCATTCATTTGTGAATAAGTACTGAATGTTTCATTAAAATCCGGCAATAATTTGATTTTTGGAAATATTTTCAAATTAATGTGTTTGTCACTGAAAAAAGTAAACCCTCGTAACGATTTCGTTATCCGTTAACTGAAATCAAAACAAGATTTTCTGCCAAAATTTCGAACATCTTAGAAGGGATTCAAAAATTTTTTAACAAATTTAAAAATGACTTTAATTTTTCCTCTTAATAATAATATAAACATTCTGATTGTGAAAGTTCGTTTTTATTAAGTTTTTTTTTTTATTCATACTATGCCGTTTTCTTAGCAATTTAGAAGAGGTACCTATAACGTGTTTCTATTAATGTCTTTCTATTAGTATTCACTTGGAATAATGTTCTTCAGTTCTTTATTATGACTCGCTATAATAATTAAAATAATAATAAATTGTCGTTCAATTAGAATTATGAATAGAGTATTAAATTAAAGTAGATTTATTTTCAAAATGGCGAGGTTGGGTTAATAAATAAGATGTCCAATCCTATAAAGCAATCCAAGAAAATGATTTTGAATATAAAAAACTAGCAGTATAGCCCGGCGTTGCTCGGATGTAATGAAAGCTTTAAAACTAATCCATGGTCCACGGGTTCAGACTCAGCCTAATGAATATTTGTGTGAAGTTTGGTGAGAATCGGGTAAAAATTGTGGAATTGTATAAAGAACATACAGACAGATAAATAGACACACACACAAACGTCTTGCCTTTTATATATATATTATCGATTTTCTGCACTATTGTAAGAACTGCAAACTTGAAACTTCTGAATATCGTTTCTTATGTCTTTGTCTATGAGTGTATGAAATTTGATTAAAATCGAACCACTCATTCTATAATCCGATTTTTTCGATTATCGATTTTCGATATTTATCGAGGGTACCTCGACACAAATCCTAGCTAAGAACACACGCAGACGCTTATAGTACAACTGTGTAAATTTTCAAGAAAATCGAATCTGCCGTTTTGGAATCTATAGGTAACGGACACACACACACACACACACACACACACACACACACACAAAGTTCCATTTATAAATATGTTTAGATTAGATAGGAACCAAAAAACAAATTATTTTCTTGTATTTTCATGCATCAAAAAATACATAAGTATAAAATAATGCCTTTTTTATTCATTTATCCAACCGAAAATTCAAATCTATTTTGTGTAGTTGATTCAGTGAGACTAATGAAACGGAGTATATTCTGTATGCAGTCAATGATTGTTTTTCAACATAATCATGTTCGTTTTCATTACATGTAATTCAGTGGGAATTGTTAATGATATTGTGAAATTTTCAAAACTAAGTTCAACGAGTTACGTGTCAGAATGTGCGTTGTAGTGCAGTGGTTATCGTGTAAGAACGAAATCAGAGAGTCGATTTCGAATTCCAGTTTAGTTCGTTGCATTCACTTGCGTACAAATGCTATTGAGAACAACATGAAACCGTCTCTTTTCCTTCCAGCTAGGGATTATATAGAATGACACATTGGGTTCTACAGCCTTGGTTGGCAACCAGTCTACTGCAGAAAGCAATGACAACCTGCCGAGAGAAGATTTTTTGCCCGGTCAGTCATCTCTCTTTCGAGACATGATCGCCCAAATCGTGTATCACGTATGGCACTTAACTGACTGACTGATTTGTCATGACGCAGCAGATACATTGATCCGGGTTTTACGTACTTGTGGATGTGTTTGTATTGAATTAAAATTGTGCTGCTCTCCCGGGACAAACGCTTCTAAGGACTGGAGTGTTGAATGTTCTGTTGTCTGCTCGTCACAAACAAAGAACGATGCAATGATAAAGGCCAATCCGAGTTAAGTAGAGCGGAAGGTGACGGCAGTGTCTGCCATTTCATAATTCAACTTGCCACAATGGACGCTGACTTTGGTCATTATAAAAGAATAATGGAGAACTCCGCAGTCACTATTTTCCCTCTCGACAAAGCAGGTAGACTTTCTTTTATACAGAAAGAATTGTTTGGACCAGATGTCTTATCAGAACAAGAATGAATAAAGGTGTGTCGATGAATTGGTACGTAGCCATACACGTGGGCGTTTGACTTAAGGCCTGCTAAAAGATAAATTGCTAAGAACACTATGTATGTGTGTGTGCGCGAATATGCGTGTGTGTGTGTGTGTATGTGTATGTGTCAGTGTATCTTTGTGTGTGCGTGTACGTTGTGTGTGCGTACGCGTGTGTATATACGAAGGTGTATTGATAAATGTGATACGTAATTATTGATCATTTACAATCGGAATAATATCCTCATCTTTACTGCAATTATATAACAACAAAGATGACAACATCAGTCCAGGTGTATTTTAAATTATATATTCGCTTTTTATTAGGTGGATTCATAATGTTGAAAATTGAGTATATGTTGTGTAAGTTAAAATACGTTTTATTCATTATTCAACTAATAAGAATATTACCTGATAGATAGATAGATAGATAGATAGATAGATAGATAGATATTAACACAGATAGATAGATAGATAGATAGATAGATAGATAGATAGATAGATAGATAGATAGATAGATATTAACACACTTAGATAGATAGATAGATAGATAGATAGATAGATAGATAGATAGATAGATAGATATTAACACACTTAGATAGATAGATAGATAGATAGATAGATAGATAGATAGATAGATAGATATTAACACAGATAGATAGATAGATAGATAGATAGATAGATAGATAGATAGATAGATAGATAAATATTAACACACTTAGATAGATAGATAGATAGATAGATAGATAGATAGATAGATAGATAGATAGATAGATAGATAGATATTAACACACTTAGATAGATAGATAGATAGATAGATATTAACACAGATAGATAGATAGATAGATAGATAGATAGATAGATAGATAGATATTAACACACTTAGATAGATAGATAGATAGATAGATAGATAGATAGATAGATAGATAGATAGATAAACAGATATTAACACAGATAGATAGATAGATAGATAGATAGATAGATAGATAGATAGATAGATTATTAACACACTTAGATAGATAGATAGATAGATAGATAGATAGATGTAAACAGACTGACATAGATATAATTAAACTAAGGTAGATATATAGACACCCAGGTAAATTGGAAAAGCAAATAATTTATTTTCTTTTTCTCCTTCCCTCACTCTTTCTCTCTCACATACACACACAGACGCACGCACATGTAATCGCACACACAGAAAGAGGAAGAGTGATAGAAATATGCTATTCAAAATTTGTGGATTATTTCGGGCTAAATATAATAAAACAAATAAAGCCGCTACATGTTCAAGAAAACTACTCCAAAGGAGAATTCGAAATAATCTTCCCGGAAGTAATTTGTAATCAATACACTCCCGATCAAAAATTTAAGACCACTTAAAAATCTTTAAAAAGAATTTTTTTTTTTACAGATAGATTTTAAACTCCTCCCACTTAAGGTTACCAATACTACAATCTAAAATTTTATGGAAACAAAAAGCTACATTCCAATTTAGAAATTTACATTTTTATAAAATGAGGCGATTTACACATGATCAAAATTATAAGACCAGAAACAAAAATTCTACGAAATTGTACAAAAAGTGTGTGAAAATATTCAACAACCAAATTTAATAATGAAGTCTACCTCCACTGCTTTTGATGACTTTAAAAATTCTGTCGGGCTTGCTAGAAATAAGCGTTTCCATTAAGGTGCGGGGGATGTTGCTCCAGCTTCTGAAGATGGCTTCACAAAGTTCATTTCTTGTTGAATATTGTTTGCCATTTCGATAAACATCTCTTTTCATCCATCCCCAAACATTTTCAATTTGGTTCATTTCCGGTGAGCATGCAGGATTTCCCAAGAGATGGACCCCATTTTCTTGGAGAAAGGTCAAGGTCCGTCTTGCAGCATGGATTGCAGCATTATCCTGTTGGAATAACCATCCATCCCCACACAAACGATGGCCCTCCGTCATCAAAGATGCTTTTTGTAGCATGTTAACACAACCAGCCGCTCTCTGACGACCCTGCATCACCTGGAGCTCCATCGTCCCTCTATAAGAAAAGGCACCCCATACCATTAGGGACCCTCCACCACTATGACGTGCGGAGAAAATTTCAGGAGGCATGTTTTTGTTATACCAATATCGTTGGAAGCCATCAGAACCATCGAGATTGAATTTTTTCTCATCAGAAAACAGGACTTTCTTCCACTTCTCAACGTCCCATGTTTGGTATTCAAGCGGTCCAACTTGTGACGTGGAAGCAGCCGAGGAATTTGTTTACGCTTTTTATTTACCATGCCTTTTTGTCGTAAGTTCCATCTGATGGTTACGGGACTGCAATCAGCATCTGTGACTGCCTTAATTTGACTAGAAGAAAGTCCCCCGTCTTTCATAACAACCCGTCTAATTCTCCCACTCAATGCAGGAGAAATTTTTTTGTGGGGCCTACCAGAGGATTTTGCTTTTCCATCATTCTCACTGTTCTTTAGAAAGTTGCAAATCACAGTTTTATTGCGATTTGCCTTAGCTGCGATCACCCGCTGTGACAAATCTTGCTTATGGAATTCTAGAATTCGAGAACGCTCAACTTTGGTAAGTTTGCTTGCTTTAGGTATGGTAACACCTTTACGCAGTGATTGCTAATCTCTAACTGAACTAAAAACATTGGAATTGCCATAGATCTAACAATTTATACACCTGGTCTTATAATTTTGATCAGTAACAATCAGACCAATGGTTTCCAAAACTTTATTTTCTTCTGGGTCGCGTTTTCTAATTTAAAATGTGGTTGCTACTCACCAAATTTCGTGATAAAATACATTTAATAATAATAAAGATTAGAGAGGGGTTAACAACAGTGATATCCACCGATTCAAAGTCAAAACATTCTCATTGATAACTCTCTCCTCCAATTTACGGACCGTAGTTACAATGATTTGGGAACCACTGCTCTAGAGTGACAATCGCTTGTTTACCGGTGATTGCTTTACAGCTTTAAACAGGAAGAACGATGAAACCAAGGAGAATACATTGTTAGAATACATTGTTTCTGTCTAAATTAGGTATCTCCAATTTTTTGGCAGAAATTTTCGATAAAGTTTAAAATGAAATTTCTAAAATGAAAAAACATTCTTGAAGATTTCATTTTAGATATATTAAATTTATTATTTCCATTTAGTAAAAAATTCTGGTGTATTTCAGATAGAAATGATATTGATCGGAATGTCACATTTAATTTCGATTTCTTAAAATTTTACTAAAAGTGGCCATTTTCTTCAAGAAATTTGTAAACAAACAAAATTTCAACGATTTTAAAAATATTTCAAAAGATTTCTGACACTTTATTTTAGTAAAATTAGAAAATTAAAAGTTAAATTAATCTGATTTTGAAGCAATATTACTTAGAGCATATAAAAATAATATACGACTAATTATTAATGCCTGGTTGTGTTCATCTGATCGAACGTTTGATGGACTGTTGAATGACTAAGCGATGACAGCTACTATAGATGACCATAAATGACAATTTTCATAAATATAAGTGAAAGGACTAAACTCCTAGATTATGTAACCTTTTAAAAATAATGGCAATTTCCGTCTACCATACATGAAAATAAGAAACTTATTAAGTAAAAAAAATACAAAGTAAAAGTTTTATTATTAATCTTTGCAATTTTGAACTCGTAAATTTCGTTTCCACTTCATTACTATATCACATCCAATAAATAGCCCAATACAGAATTTTCCACGATTTTAAACTATTATAAATTATCATAATTAAAATGTAAAAAAAAAAATTCTTGTAAAAATGTATTATTCATCAAAAAAATCTTTCTTTAGACAATAATGTCTTTCATATTACTTATTTACAAAAGCAATCAAAAGTTTTTTCTAATTAAGTAATGTCATAGTTTTATTGGATTCATAATTTTTCAATTCAGAGCAGATTTTCAGTTAAATAGTACAAATTTGAACAAATAAGGTGATTTACAATCTCGAATCACTATTACTTTTAACAAAAAAAACAATTTCATTATTAGGAAGGTTCTGTGCTAAATTTCATGAAACTAAGTAAGTTGGGTGTAACATATAAAAAATATATATTTTTACCAAAATTTTCTAAAAAAAACAAGTAAAAAATAATTTCATTCATTTGTGAATAAATCCTGAAAATTTCATTAGAATCGGACAATTATTTGATTTGTACAAGAATTTCTAAATCAGTGTGTTTGAAAACAAGCGCAAAAAAAGTCAATGTTAAAAGTTAGCCACAGTGATGACGTAAACTAAACAAGATTTTAACCAAAATTTCTAACGTGTTAGTAAGGATTAAAAACTTTCAAAAACTACTTAAAAAATACTTTGGTCTTTCATCTTATTAATAACATGAACATTTTGACGATAAAACTTTATTTTCGTTAGTTTTTCTTTGCCTTTTTCATTACGCTATGCTGTTTTCTCGCGAAAATGTGAGGGTACCTGGTCTAAATAAACGCGTGTGCACCATTTTGGTGAATGTGTGTTCGTCCTTTGCGAATCCGTTGTTGTTTGTAAATACGTGTGTGTTTCTGTGTGGCATACTAGTACATACGTGCAGACTTTTGAGCGAAGGCCTCATAGTTTGTTGCTTCTCTTTGGTCAACGTAAATTCAATTTTCGCTAGCGGAGAAAAATGGATACCGCTCTTTGAATCTCAACCTTGCGATACTTGTGCCGGTGGGAAAGATAGTTACACTCGTGAGACCGAGGCAAATCGTTATCGTCTGCACGAAGATAATGAAGAATTTATTAGATCACGCCGCTCACATTGCATTCCTATTTTGCTTCTGCGGGAAGTCATGATATCTATCTATATATTCACATACCACAACCTTTTACTCTTTACCCATTTAGTTTTCACTTTTCCCTTCTTATACGATAATTGTACCCACATTCATAGTACAACATGACGCTATTGATAGCAACTTCGTCTCAGGGAACAATTCACTAAGAACTAATTTTATGCTCCACGTCTATTCAGGATATAGTCGATTGTTTCACCATAATTTCCTGTCGCACTAAATAAATATAGTCTTTTTGTTATTTCTCCTAAACATTGTCCCGCCATCCGTTTACTTAAACTCACTAAATATGCATTGTTTTCCTCTATCTTGCCGGCCATCTTGCTTGTGAGTATTAGATTTTGCAAGCTCTTCTTCCTCATTATGTGCCCTAGAATTTTTAACTGTCTCTTCCTGATGATAAATCTAAGTTCCTTTGTCGTTGATTCTATATTTGTTCCAATGGTATCCTCGGCATCCTTATATAGAACTACCTTCAAGTCTCTTCTCCATCTTCTAAGAGATTGTTCAGCATTTACTGCCATATAGGAAGACAGATATAGCTTAACACTTCAATGCTTTCTTTGCTTCTAACGGAATTTTCCTGTTTCTTAATACTCTGCTTAGCTTTTGAAATGCACTTTGGCTATCCCAATGCTCTTCAAATTTCAGTGTCTAATTATCTCAGAATCGCCTCGCTGTATGGGTTAAATAAATCTTATGAGAAGACACCTTTGTCTTACGTCGCTTTCTATTTTTATGAGCTGAACTCATTTTCTATCTGTGTGCAGGCGGTTTGCTGCGAGTATGGGCTCTCGATTAATCTGTTATCCTTCCCAGATATGTCAAGGTTGCAAAGCAGTTTAAACAGCTCCTTGTGTCGTACTTTATCGAACTATAATATATTTCTGTGACCCACAGAAATAAAATTGACGTCAGAGGCAGTGACATACGTCAAAGGCAGTCGGCTTCAAAGGCACAAAATATAAAGAGTGATAAACAAAAATGTGATGACGTCAAAAACAGTCAGGTTCAAGGCAATAATCGACGAATATGATTAATAGATATACCTAGATATAGATGATACAATTAAGTGAAATTCGAGGAAATTTCAGTTCTTATATAATCGAGGCTTTCGGGCAAAAGGAACAAAACCGAAAGAGAGAAGAATGATAGACAACTCCCGTTAGTCAGCTCCCTCGCATGTGCGTGATTTCCTCTGTCTACCACTCTAAACAACCATCATCGACGAAGAATAAAAATATAAGTTTAGAATTTTAAATATACGTGTTCGTATTTATTGTTATTCGACAAACGATCATCATCGTTGTTTTGCAGAAATGGAATTATACTAAAGAACGCCTTTGCATAATTTATAATACACAGGTACACGTCTTCTGCATTTGTGTTGCTCCTTAATGAGATCGGTTCACACAACTGGTCCAACAGTGTAGCTTACCCTGCCTGATAAAGTTACATTAACGTTTAAATAAATTAGTAAATAATCTTATATACTTGAGTACAAATGTATCTTCTTTCGAATTTGTGGTATACATTTTTTCCGAGATCAAAAGTAAAATTCAACGTGGCTAGAAAAGACCGATTTGCTGGGGCAAAGATGTAGCGACCCAATCACGTAAATTCAACGTTCAGAAATGATAAAAACCCTACAACTGAGAGTCGAAGTAGTAGTGACATAGATAGATAGATAGATAGATAGATAGATAGATAGATAGATAGATAGATAGATAGATAGATAGATATGAACAGACTGAGATAGATAGATAGATAGATAGATAGATAGATAGATATATAGATAGATAGATAGATAGATATGAACAGACTGAGATAGATAGATAGATAGATAGATAGATAGATAGATAGATAGATATGAACAGACTGAGATAGATAGATAGATAGATAGATAGATAGATAGATAGATAGATAGATAGGTGACGTACACACACACACACACACACACACACACACACATATATATATATATATATATATATATATATATATATATATTCTTCTTTTAACATGAAACATAAAAATAACTGGAAACCATTTTTTATCTGCATAACATCCACCTTTAGTAAATGTTGATTCCTGGATTCTAATTTGATTTGACAATAGTTTGCTTCGAAACATTTGAATGTCAAGTTTTTTTCTATAAACTCATTCATATACATACATATACATGCATATATATAAGAAGAGAGACAGAGAGAGCGACAGACAGGTAGGCAGGCAGACAGAAAGATAGACAACGAGATACAGAGATACAGAGAGCGAAAGACAAATTCACATGTGTAAATTTGTGTATATATATATTTGCATATATATAAATAATGCTAATTCATATATGTGCATTTATATATATATATATATATATATATATATATGCACGCTACTTCTTACATACACTTTTTCTATATTTATATTTTATATACATATATATATATATATATATATATATATGTATGTCTATATACGTATGTATACAAATAAATAAATATATATATATACTAATTATTACATGTGCACTATATATATATGTGTGCACGCACGCTGATAAATACGTACTTATATAAGAATATATATATAACCTCTATTTATTTATCTGCGCAGATGTTTGAAAACTTGCTACGTTAAAGCACTACATTATTTATACGATCATATGTATACACACACACATCGCGCTGACGCAACCACCACACACGCACGTACGTTCACGCACACACACACACACTCATATATATATATGTATATATATATATTCAAAGAGGGGACATTCGGTTCAAAGTTACGGGTAATATTCTTCAGCTCAAAGAGACCGAAGAATTGATTTAAAAAGACAAAATATTTAATGTTGAAAGATGCAAATCTCTTTCCGCTTTTGTGTTTTTTCGATAAAGTTTTCAGGACAGTTCTTTTGAAGTGGCTTAACTTAACCTTCTGCTGCACTGCAACAAGTAAGTAAACGGAATATATGCCTTTGGGGAACAGTAAATTGTCTGTACGGCTCTCTCTTAGTGACATTAGCATAGCCAAGCCTTGTCTGGCATAAGACCGCACAATCTGAGGAGAAAACGAAGATTTACAAAGCTGGACTTTGATAAGGCTTCGGTAATAGCATAGTCTGTGTATTTGTTGCATACCTAATTTTAGTTATATACGTTGAAATGCAAATGTAAGTCAAGATATCGACTGTTGGTCTTCAAAATAAACACGGTTTTGCTACTTGGAGAACTCTCTCTCTCTCTCTCTCTCTCTCTCTCTCTCTCTCTCTCTCTCTCTCTCTCACACACACACACACACACACACACACACACACACGCACACACACACACGCACCAATCATTCTGGTTTTGTGCACATTAACTGACAGGGAACGTCTACTAGGAAAACGAAAAGTTAAATTAACACCACGGTGAGAAATAAAAACTGGAATCCTGTTTCACATTGCATTGGTTACTTTATTCAGGGATTCACTTGTACAGTTTGGGGAATGGTAGGTCGTTGATAATTGGGGCGACTTCTGCTACAACAGACTGACAGATTAGTTCTCCTCTCCCAGCTCTGGCTCGCTTCGACCACCTCATTGCTTATTACGACTCGCTTCTCGCAAGTTGCACACGGGTGGCCTGAAAGTAACGAGTGGTCTTGAACTCTCTCAACTGATCGCCTGAACCTCCTCAGCATTGAAACTACTTTCAGTTGTATAACTTAATATAAGATAGCGAGCGAAAGCGTTCTAACTTACAAGGAAGTAGCAATAAAAGTTTTCTTTTATTTATCCTTTTATTTTCTTCCATTTTAGTGAGTGGTGGTCATTTTAAAGATATGACTTTACTGCCAGTTCTAAAAACACCAGACATTTCAGACACTGATAAAATTATTTACTATATGTGAGTGTTCTGATGTAGTGGGGCCCATAGGGTGAGAGGTAGACTAAACAAAAGGGAATACTCAAAAAGAGAAGAATCTAAACTTATTTATAAATGGAACTTCGTCTCTGTGTGTGTGTGTGTGTGTGTGTGTGTGTGTTACCTATAGAATCCGAAACGGCCGAACCGATTTTATTGAAAATTTACACAATTGTACTATAAGCGTCTGTGAGTGTTCTTAGCTAGGTTTTGTGTCGAGGTACCCCCGATAAATATCGACAATCGGTAATCGAAAAAATAGGATTATAGAAGGAGTGGTCCGATTTTAATGAAATTTGATACACTCGCAGACAAAGATATAAAAAATGATATTCAGACGTTCCAAGGTTGCAGTTCTTACAATAGTGCAGAAAATTGATAATATATATATACACTCTGTGGTGAACTGGGGCAAGAAGTGGCTTGTCAACTTCAATTCGTCTAAGACCAAGCTGTTGTCTGTCAACCATTACAGGCAACCTCTCCTGCCTCCCATAAGTATGGACCAAGCGATTCTCCCGGAGAGTAATACACTACGCCTCCTCGGACTTACCCTGTCCTCAGACCTCAAATGGAACCACTATATTGAATCCATAGCAAAATCTACTGCTAAGAAGGTTGGGTCACTATGTCGATCCAGGATGTTTTTTCCGCCTGAATCCATCCTGCATATATACAAGTCAACCATCCATCCGTGCATGGAGTACTGCTGCCATCTATGGTCAGGCGCCCCTGCCGTTCTCCTCAGTGGTCTTGACAGGCTCCAAAGAGTCTGTAATGTGATAGGTTCGACTGCAGCCACGTCCCCACCTTCGAAATGTGGCCTCCTTTCATGGCTTCCGCTTGGACGAATTTAAGTCACTGGTGCCTCCTCAACAGATGTTTACTCGTGCAACCAGACTGGCAACTGGGTCCCACCCATTCACAGTCAGGTTAGCCAAATGCAGACGACAATTCTACTCCTGCAGCTTCTTCTCTCGCACTTCCCGCCTGTGGAACTCGCTCCCGTATTCTTGCTTTCCTGACGGCTACAACCTCCAGAAATTTAAATGCAAAGTCAATACTCATCTACTAACCACTGGACTCTAGCTCTCTCCCCACCCCCGTATAACCTTCCCTTTCTCTCCACCTATGTATCTGTCATCGCACCTGCTTTCTCAGCTTTCTATTACTCCTTTCTAACTAGTTTGTACTCCTCACTCTTTTCTAATTAATCTTTTTACATTTATGTAACCCCCTGCACATCAGTGGCATTTCCGCCTTGCTCTGGGTGAAATGATTAAAAAAAATATATAAAAAGGCAAGTTGTGTGTGTGTGTGTGTGTGTGTGTGTGTGTGTGTGTGTGTGTGTGTGTGTGTGTGTGTATCTGCCTATATATTTTTCAGCCCTTTTATTTTAGTTTTTGCTTCGGGTTTGGCTCTAAGTAGGTATAATTGTAGTTCTTAGTCTCAGCCATGATACCATTTACTCAGAGGACTTATTTAGCCTTCAAAATTCAGTTTAAGACGAAAAAAACTTATTTGATATCGATACCAGGAAATCAAAATTTGACTTACATCCATTCATTTTTCTTTCAGTCTACGGTTTCACTTTAACTGGAAAGAACTGTTGCTTTTTAGTCTTTCGTACAAAGAGTCTGAGCTCCAGGACCATTGATTAGTTTTAAAGCTTTCATTCCACCCGAGCAACGCCGGGCTATACTGCTAGTATATTAAAAATTAAAACAATGAATGTCTTAAACCAAAGGGAATTTAGTACAGTTAAGAAATTTCATTACTGTTAACTACTAAATAATAAGAAAATTAAAAAATCTTTTTTCGGGAATCTGAAAAAATACATGATACACGAAAAATACACGACTCACAGTTGTTAGCTCATCAAAGAAATTAGCATAAATTTCCTGTATCACGTATCAGGTTGGTGAGGTTCACTTGTCACAAACCACTAGATGGGGCGGCTGTGTTAGAATATTATTCGCAAAGGGAGTTTAGAAATTAGACGTACGAATAAAGAAAGGAGTTTTCTATAAACAGTAAAACATAAAGAGATCGATCATGTTTATGAACGTGGCCTTGTGTCAAACATAACCGGACAATTTAGAAGGTTGGAAAGATAAAACTGTCTCGCTGGTATGGATAAATGGAAATTTATTTACAGAACAGAATAACATCAATTTGTTTCTACGAACTAATCAAGCTATGAAAATGTTCTTAGAGAAAGTGTAATAAGGAGTTAAATGAATCCAGAGTTCGTTGTTGTAGCAAGGTCTTCGTACCTTTCTTCTTTTTTTTTTTGTGACCGGTGAGTGAATGAAGAAGAAGAAAAAGCAATAAAGGAAAATTGTACTTATTGACATAAATTTTAGAAGTCAATTGAAGTGTGTTATTGTTGTCGTTATCTTCTTTTTGTTGACGGCAAGAAGGTGAAGACGAATAAAAGATAAAGAAACATTACACGCGAGAAGGAGAGAAAGAGCGAATATATGTGTCGCCGGAACCTTATATCCGGTTCAGCAGTTTGATATTTCTCTTTTACATCGTGGCGTTGTTCTATCTGATTTCCACTCCCATCAAACTGATTCAACTATCTTTCTTTATATTAAAGTATATTTTGACACTGGCTTGTTGATTTCTTTCAGTTTTATAAATTACTCTCTTTTCATTGTCCAGAAAATATTTTCACACAGACTCGCGAAATTTGGCTTCGTCTTTTTCCTTCAGTATGGAGTCAGGCTTTTTTTCGATTGATCAAAAAGATTTTCGGACTGGCTCGCGGATTTGTGATGGTGAAGAGAAGAGTGTTACTTTTTTATTCGTATTCACCACAAACTATTAAAATGTACCCACATCAAAGATAGTAAGTTTGACACAAAACCTCGATTAAAGCGCAGCTCTGCATACGTGCATATATGTGGAAAATACCAGAAATTTCTTTTGTGAGGAGGCATGTCTCATGCTTGAAGGCCTCTCGTCTTTTCAAGTGCAATAGAGAAAGTGCAACAACCCGGGGAGTTTGAACTTTGCTTAATTTATGTCTCGAAGTCAAAATATCGCTTAAGTTATTTATATTTATGAACCTTACATTAGTTTGGTACAAATGTGTCACCCAGTGAGGATCGATCTCATGACTAAGTAGTAATTCCCAACCAGCATAGTTTGCTAATCCTTATCTCATTGCAAATCACACAAAATGGTTTTGTGGTTGTTATTTAATAAGATTAGCTAACTTTGAAACTTAAACAATCTAAGGTACGCAGATGATACAGTGCTGATAGCAGACACAGAAAGGAAACTACAAGACCTCCTACAGAAGGTAGCTGAAGAGAGTGATAAGAAAAGACTACAAATAAACTGCAAGAAAACCGAATGCATGATCATCAGTAAAAAGGTCAGCCCAAAGTGTCAAATAGAGGTGGGGGATACCAGAATCAAGCAGGTACAAAATTTAAATACCTAGGAAGTGTTATAACAGAAGACGGAAAGTGCGACACAGGCGAATTGGCATGGCGAAGGAAGCATTCCAGAAGTTCAGTAAAGTATTAAGAAACAGGAAGAGAGTAGGAAGAGAGTACTGGATTGCTATGTGATGTCAATTCTTCAATATGGCAGTGAATCCTGGACAATATCATCAAAGATGAAGGAAAAACTTGAAGCAGCTGAAATGTGGTTCTACAGAAGGATGCTGCGAATATCATGGATCGAGCATGTGAGCAATGATGAGGTCTTAGAAATGATGGAAACAAAAAGGAAATTAATACTGAGCATCAAGAAAAGACAGCTAAAGTTCCTGGGACATGCAATGAGGAAGGAGGGCTTGGAGAACCTGATACTAAGAGGCCAGATAGAGGGGAAAAGAGACAGGGGAAAGCAGCGGATAACATATTTGAATGACCTAATCAGGTGGATGATGGAATGAGGGTTGCATGGTGTAACAGGAGAAGGTGTGCTAAGAGCCATCAGGAATAAGGAGACGTGGAAAGCCACGATCGCCTGAAGGGATAGGGCATATAGAAGAAGAGAACTTTGAAATGGTACCTAGTGAGATTGAATTCACCAGTCCTCAGTAATATTGTCGACAACCATGTGAATGGGGGGGAATTTCTCAAAAAGCGATTTGAGACAGCAGTGATGCTGCTCAACGAAAAGAATGTTTAGAATAGCATAGACTGAACATGTAAACAAATGCGAAGTTTTAGAGAAATTGAAAACAAAAAGGACACATGCATAGAATCAGAAAAAGACTATTGACATTCATAAGTCGCATAATGAGAAAAGTGAGCTTGGAAAATTTAAAACTTACAAGACATTTTTTTTTTAATCATATCACCCCAAGCAAGACGCCACTGATGCGCAGTGGGCTACGTAAGGGTAAAAAGAATGTAAAAGAGAAAGCCGGAAACCACATCCTAAACAGGGAACAAGGGATGAGCCTCTTCACCTGTTCAATAGATGTGGGTGGAGTGTGAACCGGGCGATAGTTTAGTCTATCTACTCCAATTGAAAAAAAATAAAAAAAGAAATGAGTGCAAAGATTGGAAATGAGAAAACCGGAAAACGCATCCTAAACAGGAAACAAGGGATGAGCCTCTTCACCTGTTCAATAGATGTGGGTGGAGTGTGAACCGGGCGATAGTTTAGTCTATCTACTCCAATTGAAAAAAAAAGAAAAAAGAAAAGAGTGCAAAGATTGGAAATGAGAAAACCGGAAAACGCATCCTAAACAGGAAACAAGGGATGAGCCTCTTCACCTGTTCAATAGATGTGGGTGGAGTGTGAACCGGGCGATAGTTTAGTCTATCTACTCCAATTGAAAAAAAAGAAAAAAAGAAAAGAGTGCAAAGATTGGAAATGAGAAAACCGGAAAACGCATCCTAAAAAGGAAACAAGGAATGAGCCTCTTCAGGTGTTCAATAGATGTGGGTGGAGTGTGAACAGGGCGATAGTTTAGTCTATCTACTCCAATTGAAAAAAAAAAAAAAAAGAAAAAAAAGCAAAGATTGGAAATGAGAAAACCGGAAAACGCATCCTAAACAGGAAACAAGGGATGAGCCTCTTCACCTGTTCAATAGATGTGGGTGGAGTGTGAACCGGGCGATAGTTTAGTCTATCTACTCTAATTGAAAAAAAAAAGAAAAAAAGAAAAGAGTGCAAAGATTGGAAAAGAGGAAACCGGAAACCGCATTCTAAACAGGAAACAAAGGATGAGCCTCTTCACCTGTTCAATAGATGTGGGTGAAGTGTGAACCGGGCGATAGTTCACACTCCACCCACATATTGATGATAGGAGAGATAGAGGAAAGTAGAAAATAGTTTGCGTAAATGGTTGGCAGAACAAGAATAAGGGGAGATAGCAAAAAAAGACACTGCTAAGAGCACCAAAGACTAGAAAGCTGTGGAGAGCTGTTATCGACAACATTCTGAAGGGACACGGCACATAGAAAACTCAGTATTAATTACCAACCAGCGTAGATTGTCAATCATTACTTCAATCCTAGACACCAAAATGTGCAGTGGATATCGACTCGGAACAAGGAATCGGGGGTGCCGAGTTCGAATTCCAGCTGAATCCATTGCATTCACTTACGCGCAAATACCCTTGGGAAAGGTATTAATCCGTCTCTTCCCTCCAGTTATGGGTCAAATAACGGGACAGATTGGGTTCTATAGCCTTGGCTGGCAACCAGTCTACCGCAGAATGCAATGCCAGTCTACTGCGGGATAATCTTCTGCCCAGTCAGTCATGTCTCTTTCGAGACATGATCGTCCAAACGTGTATCAAGTATGGCACTTAACTGACTGATATTTATCTGTGACAAGGCTATATCATAAGGCACTCAGTAAAGATCAAATTCACTATGCAACAGCCGTGACCAATTGGAGTAGTTTGCTGACGCTTACTGCACGCCGTTGTACGCAGTAACGGTCAAATAAAGATGCAATCGGCCACTTCAATTGGACATCAACGCTGAGTCGGTGAATCAAGGAAAACTCGGTCGAAAGTAAACAAACGCGACCAGACGAAAGACACGGACAAAGGAGTGCACTTTTGATGCATTAAGGCGATCGAATCGGCCTGTTTTCGTGCCGTGTAAAAACATGGCCGACAACTAAACATCACAGCTTTATGTAGAGAGACGGGCCGACGCATTGACACATGCTTAGGCGCATTCGCAAACGGGCGTACATGTTAAGTAAGAAACGAAACTTAAGTCGTGTAAGCACGTTCGGACATGTTATTTGAATGCAAATGAACAGTGGCAAGCAGTTTGTACGTCTGGCCTGCATGTGTCAGATGTAGTTTGTGTCTTCTTATTCTTCGAATGCTTACTCAAAAATTCCCCATACTTTCTTTTATAGTACTTTTTGGGGGAAGAGGGTGTTTATTACAGTCACTTCCACCCTTCGTTTTTGGCGTTTTTTTTTTTATTTTTTTATTTTTCTTAATCTTTCATTCAACTTTCCTATCTTTCCTTCAACTGTCTTATTCTTTGATATTTATTAATATAATGTTATTCTGCTCCTCACAGTTCAATTTTTATATCCTCTTCGTTCGCCCAATACAAGGCCCAAGTGTCACTCAAGTTACGGAGCGAGATTGTCATAAAAATGAAGGAATCAAGAAGCGCACACTATGAAAGATATGTCGAATAGATATCGGTTGCACCTGGATTTTAAGAGAAATAAGACTATTATTGTTCGGGGAGCATCCACTCGGGAGTTTCTTCAGTTCTAGGGAAGAAGATGGCTGAGTGGAACTTACTTCTTAGGAAAAGAACACAAGTAAATGGGAATTATTTATCACAGACAACATGTTATGACGAGACCTCGCTGTGAAGATGTGAGCTGCAGGAACTAAGAAATAAATGTCGTTTGAATATCTGCCATAGTAATACCGATAGAGTAGTGCTTAGTAACAATGCCTGTTGGTTACAATTTTATTTATGAGAGGAATAACAAAGAATAGGAAAAAGTGAGAGGGAAGAAAAGAGATATAAAACCGCGAAACAAGCTTCCTTACGTTTAGCATTATTCATAAGTCATCATGATAGATAGATAGATAGATAGATAGATAGATAGATAGATAGATAGATAGATAGATATGAACAGACTGACATAGATAGATAGATAGATAGATAGATAGATAGATAGATAGATAGATAGATACGAACACGCAAATAAATATTGTTATTGCTTGAATATGTTTATTGACGTTACATAGTACTGTTACACGAGCACACACACACACACACACACACACATATATATACATGTTTGTGTGTGTGTGTCATTACTGTAAATGCTATTTTAGTGATTGCACCGCTAAAACTCGTGATGATCAGAGATTGGCGGTTATTCTCTTCTCCGATCTTGCTTTAACTTCTCAATAGAGAAAAAAACTGCCCAGTTGCATTTAGCGCCTGAAAAAACCTCATTCGATCATCGCCGATCGGACCCAAACTAACAACAGTCACAATTAATAAATGCAACTCACGGGGAGACTTCGTGCTTGAGAGACTGTTGGGCCTTAAACTCAACCCAGACCGCAAGCGGAAATCATACATACGATCCATAACTAAAGATACAGGGAAAATGACCAATTTCCTGTACCGATGCAGTAAGTAGCTGACACCTTGTGCTATACTATACCTTTTCAAGAGCCAGGTTAGGCCTAAGATACTGTTGGCATATTTAGCGGGAACTACCCGGACTGGAAAGTGAAGGCGAGGTCTAAAAGGTAGAGTTAGACATAGAGATAGAGATAGACTTTTATAGAGTCTAAAAGAGTCTGACAGACCTTCTCTTTCTCTCTCTTTCTCTTTCGCTCTCTCTCTCTCTTTCTCTCTCTCTCTCTCTCTCTCTCTCTCTCTCTCTCTCTGAACTGTACTCAGATTGACACCCACACACTCTTAAATGTTCCTATTGAAGTTTCCAACGGGAGAGTACAACATGTCATTTTCAACTTTTTGCCAATTGTGTGATGGTTCTCTTTTTTTCTCACAAACAGTCCCCATCTGACTCTACAATCTGGTGTAGTCAAGAAAATCAAAAACAAACAACGCGCATGCGCGAAAATAAAATTATAAAATGGCGTCAATTTACTCCTCACAGAGTCCGAAGTGCGGCGTACACACTCAATAACAAAATCCCTATGTCACTCATGTCTTTTTGTGTTGTCATAATTAATTGAGTATTTTTAAACGAGGTACGATACCAAGGGATGTCCTTTGTGGTGCAGTGGATATCCGATCGGAACGAGAAATCGGGGAGCCGAGTTCGAATTCCAGTTGAATTCATTGCATTCACTTACGCGCAAATACCCTTAGGAAAGGTATTAATCCGTCTCTTCCCTCCAGTTATGGGTTAAATAATAGGACAGACTGGGTTCTATAGACTTGGCTGGTAACCAGTCTACTGCACAAAGAAATGGCAACCTACTGCAGGATAATCTTCTGCCCAGTCAGTCTTGTCTCTTTCGAGACATGATCGCCCAAACGTGTTTCACGTATGGCACTTAACTGACTGACGATACCAAAATTTGGATGTGAAATTTTAAGCCAAGCAGGCTGACCTCAAGTAGACAATTAAACTGGCCATTCTATTATGAATTCTATTTTTGTTGATTAGAAGTGGCGTTTGGTTAGGCTTTGTAGATTTGAGTAAAATGTAACTTGAATTAAGGACATTTAATTAAGAGATAATTTGATACTCTCAGAACATATCAAAAGCAAGAGAAACAGCGACAAGCAATTAATAATTTGCCAAACGAGCATTTGTGTAAATGGGTGGCAGAACAAAGATTAAGCGAGATAGCAAAAAAAAACTTGCTAAGAGCTACAAAGGACAGAGATTTGTAGAATGCCACGAGAGTCCACGTCCTGATGAGGCAAGTCGTATAGAACAACAACTTGATAAATCGTATTAAAAAAGGAAAATATACAGGCTTAAAATTGAGTCCTTCATTATGCCTGAAATTAGTTGTTTCTTTTTTCAATCATTTCAATCTAAGCAAGGCAATAAAGCCACTAAGATGCAGGGTGGTTACTGACAATGTGAGAATATACAAATAAAAGAAAATACTATGAAAGGAAGAGATCACTAAAAGAACAGGAGTTAAGACGACAAGATAATGACTGGCATTACATATAATTTTTTGAAGATCAAAGTTGACTGGAAAGCAAGACATTGAAAGTGGATTCCATAAGCGAGAAATACGAGAGAAGAAACTGTTGGCATAGAACTTACGGTTACATGTAGCCATTACAGCTGTAAATTAATGAGACCTTGCCGCCATTCTAATAGTCCGCTTACATTCATATAGTCGAGATATCAAAGAGAAAAGCTTATCGGGACAATTACCATGAAAATATTGATAGGAAATATATTAAAATAAAGTCTGTTTACAGTATTTTATTATAATTCTGCTTATCTTTCCCTTCGTTAGTGAATAACTCAGCAATTTCGCACGAACCTTACTCTCATAAATAATGAACAATTCCACTTTGACCGCATGAAAACATGGAAATGACATATCAGAGATGCTACTTGGTTTCAATGTGAAAAAGAAAGAAAGAAAGAAAGAAAGAAAGAAGGAAAGATAAAAGCGCTTAACATCTCCTGACAATACTTTATAAATAATGGACTGTTTCGTTTTGATCACGTGTATCGCATTAATATATAAGTGCTTAATATCCGTTCCAGTGAAGTAGAAAAAGTTGTCAATTTTAAATGTTTTCGTGCGTACACCGTTACTTATAGATAAATTTATTAATAAAAATGTTTGCAAGACTGTTTTTTGGCTAGTTAATATTATTCTATTAAAAAAAAATGAAATAAATGGTGATATTTATAATGTTAATTTTCCAATTTTGATTATGAAATCTATCTCCTCGGCAATCAAATTTACGACACGATTCATCGTTGAAAAGATTGAAGTCTGTTGCATTTTCAGGTAAAGACAAGGCTTTTCCTGTTCGTTTCGAACATGAACTTGGCAAATGGCTTGGTATCGGTTGCGGAAGGGGAATTTAATTAACATAAAAGAGGTTAGAAAATTAGTTGTATTCCACACATTATAATAAAGATAATCTGGAAGTTAAATGACACTAAAAAATACGCCCACAACGTTTTCCACTGGCATTAGTTTGTTAATATCAAATCGTAGGAACGTGTTAATGTCTACTGGACCTAGAGGATAAAGGTTTAAGGTTTCCGTGTCCCTCACCGCTAGTTGCCAGCAATTCTGATAAGGTCAAAGGGACTTGATCTCTACAACAATTTACAGATATCAAATCACAGAATCTTTGTCTTAAGATTATTATGTTTCCCAATGAGCTAAGCTGTTTTCTTAAAAACCCCTGTAGTTGTTTATCATCCGACAAGTTCAGACTGATTTCAACAGATATGAAGATGGTTCTTCTTTGCGCCCTGGCCCTTGAGGACGTGAGCGATCAGGATTTATCACAACTTTCTATCTTTCGTCACTCCTGTTGTCCCCCTTGCCATCCCATCCACTCACTGTTCTGTTATCCATCTACACAAGCTCTTCAGGTAGGTTACTCACCGTCACCCTCTTTTTCCTTCAACATATTCTGTCGAATGTCCATACCTTCTTTCCTACCAGAAATTTAAACTTCTCTTTTATCTAAAATTAAACAAAGAGGTTATTTTCGTCCCCATTTTCTTTAAAATTTTTCGTTATTCACGTGTTCCATTCATGATATCCTTGCATATACGATCTAGAGGCTTATAAGAAACACACACACACACATTTTATCAACGCACATCTTCATTTGATAATAATTAGTACAGAAATAGAACGTTACTATTGAAATATTATTAGTATCTAAAAGAAACAAATAAACTCCCACATTAAAATGAAAAATTTTAAAAAAAGAGCAAGACTCTGTAAAGCTATGAATGACCCACACCACTTTTGTCTATATTAAATCTATATATTATTAAATTTCTTAAGAATAAAAATTTATTAAAATAAACATAATGAAATAAATGTCATATGTGAACATTGCAAAATGTTTACCTTAGAATATGGTTAAACTGATTCTTCATAAGATATCTATTAATTTGCATAAATCTATTAACTTGTTTTATATTATGAAAGAATAGAAATAAATAGGGATTAATATAATTGGATAGATATTTAAATTTTTAATAATCAAATAGATATTAAAAATGTGTATTATGATATTAAAGATTGTATTAGAATATAATAATATATTAGATTTTATAAAAATAATAACATGGATATTAAGATTTTTAATAAATAAATAGCATTAGAAACTTTTACAAATTAAGAGTTTTATGATAAATTATAAGAAGCATTCAGAATCAAAATAAGAATAGTACAATTATTCTCAAAGGTCCCTTTAGATCAAATCAAAAAAATTAAATGTTTTCTTCCTTGTTTTTAATCTACTGACCACCAATACATATGTCTCCGCCTGTCTCTCCTCAGTTCGGTTAGTTACCTATTCTTTCTTTACCGTTCTCCCTCCTCTCCTGACTGCTCCCTACTAGATAGCATTGCTGACGACATAGATAAGGCTATTTCCTATCACCCATTCGCCCACATATTTGTATTTGGAGACATCAATGCCCATCACTCTGAGTGGCTTGAAAACGCCGTTACTGATCCAGCGGGCATTCACACTATGAACTTCGCTATTTCCCAATCCCTTACGCAAGTGGTGGACTTCCCCACTCGCTTCCCAAGCACTCCCTCGGGTCATTCCTCACTACTAGATATATGTTTCACCTCTGCGCCTGACTCCTGTCAAGTCTCGCAGCTTTGCCCTCTCGGCAACTCCGACCACGCTGTAGTCTCTCTCAGTATTTCTTTCCAATCTCACTCCCCCCAGGAGCCCCCTACCTATAGGACCGCCTACCACTACCAAAAAGCTGACTGGGATGCCTTTCGCGATTTCCTCTGTGACGTCCCTTGGGGAAAAGTGTTTGACCTATCAGTTGATGACTATGCCTCTGAGGTCTCGTCATGGGTGAAAGCTGGCATTGATGCCTTCATACCCACCAGGAAGTATTGCTTAAAACCTCATTCCTCTCCGTGGTTCTCTCCGGCCTGCTCAGCCGCCATTGTCCACAGGAACAATTACTTCTGTCTATTCCGGAGACAGTCAACTGATCACAATAGGCGCCTGTACATATCTGCTCGCAATGAGTGCAAGAGAACCCTAAATGACGCCAAACAGTTGTTTGCTGAGAGAATGTGACAGCACATAGCTGACCGCAAGTTCGGCTCCAAGGACTATTGGAGGATTTGTAAACGAGTGCTCAACAATAGGAAATCCTCAAAACCTCCTTTAATCCATGAATTTGAGGTTCTCACGTCATCTGCGGACAAAGCTGAGTGCTTTGCCCACAGATTCTCATCCAACTCCACATTTGACTCGACCGGAGTACACCCACCCGACTTCCCTATTAGAACTGAGGCCAAACTGCACGACGTATATATTACCCCGACAGTAGTATCCAGAGTAATTTCAAAACTCGACCCCCATAAGGCGTGTGGAGACGATGGAATCTCGGTGATAGTCCTTAAGAGGTGTGTTCCTGAACTTTCCCCTGTCCTCTCTAAACTATTTAACTACTGCCTTTCTGCTTCCTGCTTTCCTGCATGCTGGAAGTTCTCTTCAGTCGTTCCTGTATTTAAGAATTGTGGTGAACCCTCGGACCCATCAAACTATCGCCCTATCAGTCTTCTACCGATATTCGGGAAAGTATTCGAGGCTATAATCAATGCTGAAATAGTTCATCATCTCACCGCCCACAAACTGTTCTCCGACAGGCAATATGGATTCCGCTTTGCCAGGTCCACAGCCGACCTGCTAACAACCGTAACGGAGTACATGCTACAGGCCCTTGATGAGTCTGACGAGGCTCGCGCGGTTGCTCTGGACATCTCCAAGGCTTTCGATAGGGTTTGGCACTCTGGCCTCCTATGCAAACTACGCGGTTATGGTATTACCGGTCGCCTGCTTGACCTAATCCAATCTTTCTTAAATAACCGCAAAATGAAGGTCGTTCTGAATGGGCGTGCCTCTTCGTCCTACAGCACGAATGCTGGTGTCCCACAGGGCTCTATACTGGGCCCGACGCTTTTCCTTATTTTGATCAACGACCTCCCAGATCAGATCAAGTCCCAAGTAGGCATCTACGCAGATGACACTACAATATACTCCCGCACCAGTAAGAAACCTGTCGTGGCGGACAGACATAATCTCGCTGCTGACCTTGAACGGGGTCTACACTCTGTGGTGAACTGGGGCAAGAAGTGGCTTGTCAACTTCAATTCATCTAAGACCAAGCTGTTGTCTGTCAACCATTACAGGCAACCTCCCCTGCCTCCCATAAGCATGGACCAAGCGATTCTCCCGGAGAGTAATACACTACGCCTCCTCGGACTTACCCTGTCCTCAGACCTCAAATGGAACCACTATATTGAATCCATAGCAAAATCTACTGCTAAGAAGGTTGGGTCACTATGTCGATCCAGGATGTTTTTCCGCCTGAATCCATCCTGCAAAGATACAAGTCAACCATCCATCCGTGCATGGAGTACTGCTGCCATTTATGGTCAGGTGCCCCTGCCGTTCTCCTCAGTGTTCTTGACAGGCTCCAAAGGAAAGTCTGTAATGTGATAGGTACTGATCTGGCGGCTCGACTGCAGCCACTTTCCCATCGTCGAAATGTGGCCTCCCTTTGTCTGTTCTATAAATACTTTCATGGCTTCTGCTCAGACGAACTTAAGTCACTGATGCCTCCTCAACAGGTGTTTACTCGTGCAACCAGACTGGCAACTGGGTCCCACCCATTCACAGTCAGGTTAGCCAAATGCAGACGACAATTCTACTCCTGCAGCTTCTTCTCTCGCACTTTCCGCCTGTGGAACTCGCTCCCGTATTCTTGCTTTCCTGACGGCTACAACCTCCAGAAATTTAAATGCAAAGTCAATACTCATCTACTAACCACTGGACTATAGCTCTCTCCCCACCCCCGTATAACCTTCCCTTTCTCTCCACCTATGTATCTGTCATCGCACCTGCTTTCTCAGCTTTCTGCTGTTCCTTTCTAACTAGTTTGTACTCCTCACTCTTTTCTAATTAATCTTTTTACATTTATGTAGCCCCCTGCACATCAGTGGCGTTTCCGCCTTGCTCGGGGGTGAAATTATTAAAAAAAAAAATTACTCAATCAGAACGTTAGTTTCAAATTAAGATGTAATTTCTAAGATATTACACTCTGTGTGATCAATAATGTAATTTCTGAAAAAATATCCGTTTCTTAATGTTATTTACAAAACTATGTGCAGGTGCCAACTTTCCTTTGTGTTAGAACAAAAGATGGTCAAAAGAAATACCATACTGAATATCATATTTGTGTATAATACGCATCCACTATATGGGCTTCGTAATTCTACAAAAAAATCTCGTGTGTATAATTTACATAAACTTTTTAGTATTTTTTAGCAGCGAATTTTAACATATTTTTTCAACTTTTTTTATCCAGTTCGTATCGACTAAAATAAGAATTTCTGCAGTTTATGTTTTTACACATGGAATTATACGTTATTTAGTGAAAACAGACGAATATGCAACAAGCTTGCGAGGAAAATTATAAACTCACATTTCAGTGGCTATTTCTCTATAGGGACGTAAAACAAAAGTAAGTATTACTACTTCATTTTGAGGAAAAAGAAAAAGACGTCTTTGAGATCAATAACAACGATATCGAACAACGGCCACAATGAAAACATCGATTAATTGTTTTGACGTCTATCTTTGTCACGGACAGCAGTGAATCAGATTAAACTATGTTATTAATATTCTTTATTCGTTAGTCATTTAAACACTTTCTTTTACATTAGTTAGATATAACTTTCTTTTGGAAATAACGTTAACTTTAGTTCTCGTGTATAAAACGCATCCCATAAATTGAAATAAAGTGCGTATTATGCACAAATAATTCCGACAATAAACTTTGAGAGCTGTATAATTATTCTATAACATTCATGTGAATAAATATTGAAAACTGATGAAAATTATTGCATCAAACATTGAAATTTAAAGCCGAACTTGATTCAAAGCAGATCATAAATACACTAGCAGAAGCCGATATTTACTCAAATAGGGCAATGCGCATGCCCGGAAAGTTAAAATTTACATCTCAAGCTAACTTTTAAATATGGCTTTAAAATATGAAAAATTTAGATATTATGCATTAATTAAAAATATCAAAGGCCGCAAACCTTCGTTAAGACAATACCGACATCATTTCAGCGATTAGCAAGAAATAATTATTACAATGAGAAAGAATAACTGCAAAGAACTTAAGCCCTCTCAAGAGAGAAAACACAAAAAATAAACTCGACCACTCTCAAAATTAAATTCATATTTAAAGTAAAGCAAGAGTGGTAATTTAGTATTTAAAATATTTGGTATGTGAAACGTAAAAACGTAAATTTTATAAATAAACCTGAAAAAGTAACCCAGAAATATTATCCCGTACTGCATCGAACCCAAGGACTAGTCAGTTCGTACCAATCATGAGACTAATCAACTATGAAAGTTTCATCTGAATCCAAGGGGATCATTAGATGCCAAACAAGAATACAAACAAACATACAAACGCGACTGAATAGAATACCTCCGCCCTAAGTATGGTAATTCCATTACTTGACAACTTCACTGGGGTTACTTGACGTGTGCCGACTCTTTTCTATATAATATACGACAGGTTGCACTGGGTTAGATGGTGCCAGTAGCAAATAACGATTTCTAATCTCACCTATCGAACGACAAAGATGGACAGACTTTGCAAAGTTAAAGTGCCAGCTAGGAGTCAAATCGCGTACATTTATAACGGGACTCTGATTTCCTTCTTTTGTTACGCTAAGCAGTATTATCAGTTCGAAGTTATGGAATTTTTTAGTATTATTACAAGAATTTAAATCGTGTTCTCCTTGAACCTTTTCGCGATATCTTGCATTATGAAGTGACCCAACAAGTCAGACATATTTAATGGCTCCTCCATCCGCAACAATAAACCAGTAAGAAGCGAGAAATGTTTAGAATCGGAAATTGGTCACGATTTACTTCAATCTATCCCTTTCCCAATACCTTGCACTCACACCGGCAGCATGTTTCACGAAAGTGAAGATTATCGATTATTAAATGTCTCTTGTAATATTCATGAACATGGCACTATTATTCTTTAATTATTAAAACGACGGTGCTGACCGTAAGAAATGCTAAGCTATAAAAATGACAAGTTATATCAGACATTGAATAAGCCTGATAATCCTTGGTGTGACGATAAACTGCATCCGACTGCAAGGCCTCTGATCAAGGGATTTGGGGTTTTGAAAAGCATGGAACCACCTCTTTAATTGCTGTTGTTCCCAGGTTCACCCTGAAGTGGTAGCACCTATTAGACAAAGAGTAAACCTCCAAACAAACAAAAAAGACTAAAAATGTAGACAAATACATTTTATAGCAAAATGGCCAACAATCAATTTTATCTGTAATGGAATGTATACAACTGCGTTTAAAATATATTTATTTTGAGCCATAAAACTGTGTTCGAAATATTTAGATTTCGGCATTAATAAACACATAGATGTCGATATGCCGCTAACAAAATCAACCAACCAAAATCCAAATGCTTCGGTTTCAGCATTAAATAGCGCATAGAGGTTGATATGTCGCTAAACAAAATCAACCAACTAAGACTGATTTCAACCGATTTGAGTTAAGATTGGTTGGTTGTTTTGTTTTTATGGCACATCAACCTCGGGTCATTTATTGCCAACTAAAATTTAATTATTTATTGCTGGTAATAACTTTTTCTTTAAACAATTTATTGTTGATTTTGATAAGTTCTATGTTTAGTCCCACTCTTGTTATTTAACCCATAACTGGAGAGAAGGGACGGATTAATACCTTTCCCAAGGGTACCAGTGCTTAAGTGAATGCAGGGTATTCAACTGGAATTCGAACTCGGCTCACCGATTTCTCTTTCCGAGCCGATATCCACTGCACCACAATGCACATTCGTCACTAAACGCTTACAGCACCTGGTATTCCCAAGCGGTCACCCATCTAAGTACCGAACAGGCTCAACGTTGCTTAACTTCGGTGATCGAGCGAGAACCGGTGTATTGAACGTGATATGGCCGTAAGCACGCGCATCCGTCATTAAACGCCTGCAGCACCTGGTATTCCCAAGCGGTCACCCATCTAAGTGCCGAACAGGCTCAACGTTGCTTAACTTCGGTGATCGAGCAAGAACCGGTGTATTCAACGTGATAGGCCGTAAGCCTTCAAACATTTAGGTTTCAGCATTAAATCGTGCATAGAGGTTGATATGTCGCTAAACAAAATCAACCAACTCGCCAAATAAGACTGATTTCAACAGATTCGTGTTAAGATCGAAATGATTTAAGAAGCTTCTGCAAAGTTTAAAAGAATCTCGACCTCTATTACTTAGTCTAGCTTTATGTCAGACAATCATTGGCCAATCATTGGTCAGTGATTTGAGTGGGGGAGCCACTTACAAATACATTGTACAGGTTGTGTAAGTAGCATATTTCATAATCACGGCATGACTTTATTAATATTTTATTGTCTCAGAATCCGTAATACAATAGTATGACAGTAATCCTTTACTTTGTTGGAAGTCTGGTTTGTTATTTGGTTCTAATAGCAAAAAGTCATTTCATCATCATTTATCCATCACACCCAATGGTACATAGGGCAGCAACGTTTTGTTGCTGTTTCTGTAACAAAAAGTTTGTTCCGGGGCAGGGTTGTTAGCCCTGCACCCAACCCCCAAACCTGGTGGACCATTCTTGGTCCTTACGTCTACAGCAACTGGTATTCCCAAATGGTCACCCATTGAAGTACTGACCAGGCTCGATGTTGCTTAATTTCGGTGATCGGGCGGGAACCGGTGCATTTAACACGATATGGCCGTACACAAAAAGTAGTTACTTTAAAATGTCATGGCAATTAGTTTAGGGCCACCATGATTTCCCCTAGTGTTTCATTTATGTGATTTCGAGTGCCCTCTCGTTCAGTGTGATACTATGGACACCCATGTACAAAGAGAAGAGTTTGTTTTTGTTGTTTTTTGTTGTTTTTGTTTGTTTTGTTTTGTTTTTTGGGGGTTTTTTTCTGTTTGATGGGCCAGCACCGAATTCCAAGTGGCGTCTATTTTAATCAAAGTAAAGGATGTGGTTTTTTGAGTTAAAACAACTTGTTTTCCTTTGTTCTTGCTCTTTCACTGCCTGCCGTTTCATACTTAATCAAGCCGGTATTTACCCGAGGCTTCACACATGGCCGATTTTTAAGTGGGGGATTTCCGAGCGCTCAGGCAAAACTTCCAGATGCCGGAGATGCGGAGTCGGTCTCTCATATATTTACCCCAGACGATACTTTGCCCTTCAGCACAGACTTGTCTGGGTCCCTCTCCGTCCGAGGACAGAGAGTCCGACGAAGTCAGAGATTTGATGGCTTGATCAATCCCCAACTAATATTCACCTGCCTCCCCACGGAGGCTAAATGTTACACAAGGCCACACGAAATGAAAAAGAGTCGACTTTCAAAGCGCTGCTTAGATGTGGCACAAGGCCGAAAGTATGGCGTACCCAGTGAGGATCGAACTCACTACTCAGATTCAAGCGAGACACATTTGCTAACCATTGCACCACGTCGACTTAACCCTTAAGTGGTTTACTAAGCGCGACTTAGATGTGGCACTAACCCTAACACCAATTCAAGGTGACCCCCACCACACAACTAATTTCCCATTGACTCATATAGCCAATTTTATAGCCAACATTTCACAGATTTTTGTTTGTTCGTTTGTTTGTTATTCACCATCCATTAAAATTATGGGCAAGGCAGTTAGTATCCATTACGAAACAATTCTTTCGTAAAGGGTAGCTGAAGGATTTTCGGAGATCAAGTGACAACAAAACTGTAAATATGTTAAATCCGAGTGCCGGTGCAAATATAAACTAGAACACTTATTGACCATAGAAGTAGCAACAGCAGTGAGAGGCTTGCGGCATTTCATCTGTCATAAAGGGGTTGTAGGATGAAAAATAGTTTGTCATCCACAAGGGTGCGGTGATGCTGAAATGTAAGGATTTGGTTAATGTTTCTTTTGCTCGGCCTTGTGTCAGACTTAACCGAATTCCATACAGCTTACAAGTTTATGCAGAATAATATTCATCAGAATTATTATCAGAAGGTTTTCATCATTAGAAGGTTGTTTGCCAATTGGAATGTGTGGATTAGTGTAGAAGAGTGGAATAATAAAATATACATTTTGCATTTTAATATATAAATTTATTAAAAGGAGGAATAACAAGAATTTGTATAAATTAATGTTCATTGAGAAAGTTTAGGGTACCAAGAGGTCGTACAAAATGTTCTAGTAGTAATTGTTGATATAGATAAGGAGAAAGAGAAAGAGAAGAAGATGCGACCTGACCTTATCTCCGGGTCGATTTGAAGTTGGTTACGTTTTAGATGTGTGTCAGCAAACCGCCTCCCCTGACTGACAAACGTGACCGGTTAGAGACCATCCTTACATATTCAATCCAGTTACGTGGGGTGGCTCCAGAAGGATGTTTTCTTTAGCTGTGGAAAAACCGTTTCTCTGACGTATTTTGAATATTGCGATTTGATGACCAATCAGGATCCAGAGTTCCGCTACAATGCTTTTGGACTCTATCAGAACTGGAAAAGGATGATTGGGCAAGAAACCGACCAATCTCCAAGTATCTTACATACCATTGATGGTATATAAGATAGATAGATAGATAGATAGATAGATAGATAGATAGATAGATAGATAGATACTGCTATGCTTCCTTTAAAATTACTTTAGTCCAATAAAGCCTTTATTTGTGGAATCAATTAGCTGTGAGTCATGGAAAAAAACAAAAACAGCAAATGCTATTTACAGTAATTTGTTTTCATGTATTTTGCGTAAATAGATAGATTATGTATAAATAATATATTTCATCTGACCTAATGGCGTATTTCACGTCTTATAATGCGCACTTGTTTAACAACATTTCGTACCTAAAAAGTATTCTTGTGTTAGATGCGTAAAATAAAATCTTGGCGTGATTTGAAGCAAGCATTTGTTGTGTAACTGTGGCAACAGAATTTTGTAAGAGTGATGACGACAATCACGAATTTTAAGAATGTAAAGCTTTCGATAATAAATAATAAACTTTGCCTAAATAGTTGTTGAATTCTCTAACGTAGTGTGTTGTTGCTGCTCTTGTGATTATTATTATTATTAGTAGTAGTAGTAGTAATACACGACTATTATTATTGTCAATATTTTTCTTATTATTTAGATTTATAACGTTTTATTAATTGCATTAAACGCTGTATGTATTTTACGTCATTTTTGTCTCCATTTTAGTTTTTTGTTTGTTTGTTTTTTGTTTTTTTTGTTTTTTTGTTTTTTTAGTTTTCTGCTATTTTTTAATGAAACTTATGTTAAAATTTAAGAATTAGCAATTTAGTGTAAAATACGATACTTAAAAATTTTCAAATTTACAGTGGAGTTATGCTAACATTAGCATGATTCAAAAATTAGTATTTACTGTTCAACATATGGTTGACTGATGTAAAACTAATGTAAGTTTTCCAATGATATATATAATTTTCATTTCGAGATTCTAAATTTTTATCTTGTCAATGTTCAATTCGGGTTTCAATCCTGGCTAAAAGCAATCGGATGTCTAACCGTACTGGTGAGCTGTGATACAACGAAACATATCTGTCTGCAGATGACTATATATTTGTGTGAGTGTGTGTGTGTGTGTGTGTGTGTGTGTGTGTGTGTGTGTGTGTGTGTTTATATACATATATATGTATACATTTATCTGGCGTATTTATAGACCGTGTATATAATAGGATGTGCGTTGTGGTGCAGTGGATATCGGCTTAGAACGAGAAATCGGAGGAGCCGAGTTCGAATTCCAGTTGAATTCCTTGCATTCACTTACGCGCAAATACCCTTGGAAAAGGTATTAATTTGTCTTTTCCCTCCAGTTATGGGTTAAATAACAGGACAGATTGGATTCTATAGACTTGGTCGGCAACCAGTCTACCACAGAAAGTAATGACAACCTACTGCGGGATAATCTTCTGCCAAGTCAGTCATATCTATTTCGAGACATGATCGCCCAAGTGCCGATATCCAACGCTCCACAACGCACCTCCTATGATATGGTACATCTAATAAAAAGAGAAAATTTGAATTATAGAACTTTCTTGAAACCATAATTTTTGTTTGAATTTTAAGCTAATATATTAAATTTAATATTTTCAAGAAACCAAATACATTTCTGCATTTCAAAACGAATTTAATTTGATTGGAATGATTTTTTTGTTTTGTTTTTGTTTTTAATCGCTAAAAATCACTTATTTTAGCCATCTTTACAATTCTTGCGATAAAACGTAATTCTCATTATTTTTTTTTTTAATAAAATATACTTTTCTGAAACTTAATTTGAGGAAGATTAGCTGATTTAAGGTCTAATAAATTTTATTTAAAACAAATACTACGGATTTTTAATATCAAATATCAGAATTTTTTTTTATTTTACGAATATTTCTTTGAATTTTACTATAGTTACCGCTCTTATTTCCTGATAATGTCGTGTATTTATAAAAATTGGCGCGTTTATACACTCATAAAATAATTTAGAACTATTTTTTTTTAATTGGGTGTCAATGAATTGTACCAATTTTTTCCATTTATGGTTAATAAAAATAATTTTTATAGATTATACGAAAATGTTTAAAATGTAACAAGTAAAAATTCATTATTTTTCTTAAGACAACAGTGTCCATAAGGTAACTTAAAAGCAAGTTAAAGCTTTTTAATTAAATAATATCATATTTTCTTTCTTTTTTTTTTTAATTTTACGATTCAAATCAGAATTTTAGTAACTGGGGTTTGGTTTTACAAAAAAAATTCATTTAAATTCTTCGAAGATTTCTGCTTGTATCTAATATAAATATAAAGCCCTACAAAACTGAATTTCTAGAAATTTCATAACATTAAATAAGTAACGGTAACAGACAATCACTGTGTGCTATATATATATATATATATATATATATATATATATATATATATATATATATATATATATAATGATAATAATAATATTAACTATAGCAACAACAATACCAATAGTAAGAGACCTAACTCTACCAAAACTAGTATTAATCAAGCTATAATTTAAATCGTCTTGTGCAACCCACCGAGAACGAACTCGGAGGGAAAAGAAGGGGAAGTAAAAACAGAAACAAACGAAGTACATGAACAAAAAGTCAAGCAAAAAGTCAAGTAAAAAAAAAAAAAAAAAAAAAAAACAAGACGAAAACCCTAACACTAAAGCGCTCAATACGAAAGTAGAACAAACAAAAACAGAAAATCTAATCAGGAACCAACAACCGACCACGGTTTCGCCTAACGACTCGTCAGGGAAATTGGCTGACAACAAAGATTTAAAATAAAAAAAAGATTTAAATAAAAAAGATTTAAAATCGGATTTTCTGTTTTTGCTATATATATATATATATATATATATATATATATATATTAGTAGTAGTAGTAGTAGTAATATTACGTTATAACATGTGAAAAACTACAAACTATTACACAATTGTACAATTTGTCTCGACATTGAAAGAACTATGATTCATCAGGTAGTTAGAAATGATGGTAATAAATGTTTCTGTATATATATATATATATATATATATATATATATATATATATATATTAAATTAATTGACATTGCGACACGGCAATTTCTATCTTTCGTGATTAAAAGTTTTATCTTGACATCAGGCAATGTTAGATAATCAAACACACCTATAAGAACTAAATTTTATGTACCCACCTTCCATAGTAACTTTTCAAGAAGCAAATGTATTGTTTCCTATTTTCAAATGTAAATAATATTTTTTTGTCTGATTACGAGATAAAAAAAAATCTTCAAGTCTAGAAGCAAAAAATTCCGTGTCGTAATGTGAATCAATTTTTAAAAAAGACAAATTTAATTATATTACGCTCTATTTGTATTGAGCACTTTTTAAAAAACATAGATATAGGACAGTAGAATTCGTTACTAGTGTTTCATGCTCTCGTGATCTTCAGACAACTAGAAGGCGAGAGCGTGAAACTGGCTTAATGAATCGATCTGTCATTTGTAGAAGTTTTGACGCCATGAAGCGATTTGTTGTTCTGTCCAGATAATCTTTGCATTGAGCACTTTACTGAGTAGATAGGTGTTTGCCATTTAGGTTTTAGGTTTTTTTGGCAAGTTTCAATTGGAGCAGATAGACTAAACTATCGTCCGGTTCACACTCCACCCACGTCTATTGAACTGTTTAGGCTGTGGTTTCCGGCTTTCTCTTTTCCAATCTTTTCACTCTTACGTAAACACCTGCACATCAGTGGCATTACCGCCTTGCTCGGAGTGATATATATATATATATATATATATATATTATTCCAGATGAAGAGGACTCAAGGTTTTTTTGTTTTTTTGTTTTTTGCGTCCCTCTTTAAAATAGATCTTATGATGTGCTTATGGCAAACTCAAAACTTTTAGTGGAACCCGCCACCAAAGCAGAATTGTGGATAGTAAATGGATTTGGAAGAATAAAACATTTTTTTAAATTATTTTAAACATTTTCAAGATTTTAAGACAAGATTTTCTATTTTTTGTTTTATTAAATTTTGCCTTTTCTTATTATAAAATTAATTCGCTGACACTTAATCAGTCATTATCGTGTAAAAAACAAGAGTGTAAATCAATATGATCGGAAGCAGGGCTGTTGCACTTGTTGTTCTCCTTGCCATCTATGTATTTTCAAAATAATCCTGTTTGGTCGATTGTTGTGCTATTTATATTTTATTTGTTTTCTACACTAATTTATAAAGAACGTCTAACTAATTGAATAGTTAATTCAGCTTACAATGCAAAACAAAAGCATGCAACGTTCTTTTTTTATTGTCTCCAACCGGTTTCGGCGTCTACTGCAGAACGAGGCTATCAAATAAGAACGGTTAGGAGATGACGTCACAACAGTAGAAAGAATCAATGAAGACTTTTTCGTTAAGATCGAGAAAAATGCTGAAGGTAAGTTTAAGGTATAAATATCTCAGAATCTAAGAGATAGGAATGTGGCATCATGAAGTTGACAGAAAAATGTCAGCATCTAAAAGACGGAAATATATCAACATCAATTTTTTTTTTTTTTTTTAGAGAGAGAAGTTCACCCTCTACAAGTTTCAGGTGCTACACAGGGTGGATAGTCACAGTGTAATCGATGAAGTTTACGGGGGTTGTTACAGGAAGATGACAGTTAACCCAAGACTTGAACAGGTTAAAATTGTATTAATCGGGAAAACATCCTCTTGAAAGTCGATTTCACAAAGCAGTGGGTCGCGGAGAGAAACTATTCGATTGAAACTTCTAAACGATAGAATACGGAGGGATTGACGGTGGTTCGCTACAATGCGCGTAACGTGGTGGGTCTTAGCTACAAAGGTTAGAATTGGTGAAATTTACCTGAGCCCAATGAGGATAGAGTGGAGTAGTCGGGTTCGTTCCAATTTAGCGGTGAGAGTTGATTGCAAGCGATGATGAGACTTCAAGTCATACACTTGAAATCGTTTTTGTAATCTTTTCCTTTAAGGTGAGGTTGTTTTTTTTTCACCGCATAATCAAGAAAGATTCCGGTTTCGCAGAATACATTTGACACTTTTTTTCAGTTTCATTAACGAAAAGTTCGGGTTATGTCAATTGGTGTTCGGCCTAGACACTTTAATATTAATAATATTGATACAATCATATCACATTGAAACATCGGTTTTCGTAGGATCATCAAAGTTAAGCAAATTGAAATCTAGTCAGTACCTAGATGGGTGACCACTTGGGAATACCAGGTACTGCAAGATTGAATATGCGGTAGTTTAGTGGATAGGAGCTTGGATTTGGGCTGCCTCAAATATTTAAAGGGTTCAAACTCCACGAGGAATGGATTTAGTAGAATCAGGTTTTTTTCTAATGACAAAACTGATAACTGAACGCAAACTAACCCAGCCAAAGTTTGAACTCATTTCGCCGACTCTGATCACCGGGCTACTAACATCTGAATGTGTAATGGGGTAATGGATAACTGGAAATCTCTCCGCGACCCACTACCCTCTGTGGGTGGCGGAGGGAAACTGTTCGATTTGAACTACTCTCCGATAAACAAGGTGGGATTGAGGTTGGTTCGCCACGATGCGCGTAGCATGGTTGGTCTTAGCTGTGAAGGTTGGAACTGGTCAAATTTGTCTGAGCCCAGTGAGCGACAGAGCAGTGAGAGCGTTGCGACAGCCCATTTGTGTGAAAGTTTTGTAAGATTGAAAATAATTTGTAACCCACAAGGACGCGTAGAGGCTTTTGGACTTTATCGAGACTGAAAAAGGAGGACTGGGAAGTTTCTTCCCAAATATGATTGTAATAATTCCTTTAAGGCCTAATTTGGGTCTTATAAAATTAGAGGATAGCACAAAAATTCAGGAATTTATTGAACCAACCATTTTTTCTGCATCTTTAGCAATAGATCTTGTATACAAGTTCCAGGAGTTCTGGATAGAGTTTAAAGCCCAGTAGTCGCTCAAGTCACCGGGCCTCTCCGAGGTAACATATATTCAGAGGAGAGATCTGCTGCCGATCTCTGGGGTGTAAAGTTTTGAAGGTTTGCCCATATACCGTTGTATCATTAGCACAGATATTCACAAATGATCGAAGTATGTTGTTAGGTAGATCATTTATATAAAGTAAAAGGTACGAGAAGCTGCCCCTGGTTGCTAGGGCCTGAGAAAACTGGCACTTGACAACTACCTTCAAAGGCCTACCCTTTAGGAAGGACTTTATTATTGAGAAGACTCTTCTACCGATTCCATAGCTTGTGCCACACTTTGTCAGAGGTATTTAAATAGATGCCAACATGAAAGCGATAGAATGCTGCCATGATCCAAAAGTCTGAAATATGTCGACATCCAAGGGATAGTGGTTGCAAACAACAAAGAAATAGAAATATGTCAACATGAATTTGATACAAATATGATTAAGCGACAAATATCACAATGGCCAAAGCCCGTATCACAAAGAAACATATACAAAATCGAAATACATGGGTTGTGCTGGTAAGATTTAACATTACAATGACAAGAAACATTTCATAATTCTGTTTTTTTATTAAAAAAATTGTAAAAAATAATAATGAATTACAATTACAAATTCTACTAATTACTCCACAGACTGAGAGAAGATTTTAATCCATCCCTTCCCCAAGAGTATTTTCAACAAAGTGAATATAACGAGCCCGACCGGAATTAGAACTCGGCTCTCCGAGTTTCAATTCCAGTTATTCATTATCCCACTGTATATTTAGATGTTAGCAACACGGTGATCAGCGTCGGCAAAATGAGTTCATCGGTTGGACAGTTTGTGTTCAATTATCAGTATTGTCGTTTTGTAAAAGACCTGAATCTACAAAACTCACTCTTCAGACCCATGAAATATTTGAGGCAGTCCAAATCCAAGCTCCTATCCATTAAACTACCCCATATTCAATCTTGCAGTACCTGGTATTCCCAAGCGGTCACCCATCTAGGTACTGACTAGATTTCAATTTGCTTAACTTTGATGATCCTACGAAAACCGACGTTTCAATGTGATATGATTGTATCAATATTATTAATATTAAAGTGTCTAGGCCGAACACCAATTGACATAACCCGGACTTTTCGTTAATGAAATTGAAGAAAGTGTCAAATGTATTCTGCGAAACCGGAATCTTTCTTCATTATGCGGTGAAAAAAACTCACCTTAAAGGAAAAGATTACAAAAACGATTCCAAGTGTATGACTTGAAGTCTCATCATCGCTTGCAATCAACTCTCACCGCTAAATTGGAACGAACCCGACTATTCCACTCACTTCTATCTTTTGCCGGCTGTTGACATACGTAATATTCGTCAGTGTCACTTGATCACAAACCGCCTGCCATCTTTGATAGACATTCCGGAAATCACGTGAGATTGAAGATAGTAAGCGAAGAGGAAACTGGCTCAGCCTATTTGGGCCTTCGAATTTGATTTATCGTAACTTTCCTGCTTAAAACATCGATATTCCGTTACTCCCACTCGAGCGGCCGGCGCAAATATATTTATGTGCGTTTGCACAGAACTATACGCATGCGCATTGGTGTGGGTAGGCGTGATTGATATCCATTTACATGTATAAAGTTCGCCTCTTTCTACCTCTCTTCATACACACACACACACACACACACACACATATATATATATATATATATAAGTGCGCGTGTGTGTGGAGGGGGCTTTCAGCCGATATGTAGAGACGTATTTGCCAATGTAATTTCGAAAGACTAACACTTACATAAAGATTTGCGTACATAAATATAAGCGTAAAAATCTTTTATGTGCCGTGTTCATTCATGATATAGTCAATAATGGCCCTCCGCAACTTCCAATCCGTTTTAACTCTAAACAATGTTTGTATAGATGCCATTTTCAGTTGACCATTTACACAAGATCATTACGTAGGTTGCTTACTGTCTGCCTCTTTGTTGTGAGTGTCAGATTCCCCAAGTCCTCTTTCCTCGTTATGTTACGCCTTTATGTGTCTCTTTGATTCTAAATGGAGGTGTTCATTTTTGTTTTCCTTGTTCTTAAAACTTCCTCGTTGATCATATGTTCCGCCCATGGTTTTCTTAGCATTTTTCTATAGATCCACATCTCTGTTGCCTCAAAACACAGTTGTGAATAAACTATATGTGGTTATGTAATGAACAGAGTTCCGACTGAGGTACTTTCTATTCATTTCCTTTAAATGCTGTTAGGGGAAAAGCGAAGCCACCTCTCCCCGGTTAGAGATTATACCCTTCAGTTAGAAGATGTATTAATGTATATTGCCTGTCGCATGCTAATTTGGAGACGGACAGGCACCGCGAGGTAATCTCTACGGGATATTCCCCAAAAAGATTAACTTGCCGATGTATTAATCATCAGAAAGACAGCTTTCTTCCTTCAAACAGTATGATTTATGCTAACCTCTAAGAGAATGGCTCGTGACGCCTTCTCAGACTGAAATTCTTGGCTAATATGAAGTGTAAAGGATTGCTTCTATGGAAGTCGATTCTCTGTGTCGTACAATTTTTCTCTCCAGAATCTATCTTAGATATCTATGTCATGCTTTAAATATATCTGCCGCATATGGTCTGGTTCTCCTGTTTTATATTTATAGATTCTTCATAAAATCACAAGAATCATCGTCAATATTATTGGTCCTGATCTGACGTCTTGACTTCAGTCATTTTCCATCTACCATAAAGTTGTTTCCTTGTGCCTTTTATATAAATATTAGGACCTTGAATATGCTCTTGAATAAATATAAATAAATATAAATATTAGGACCTTGAATATGACTGTTCATTACTTGACATCATTTCTGACAATATTGACAAAGCCATTTCTACCCATCCCTCTGCCCATGTATTCGTGTTTGGTGACTTTAACGCCCACCACACCAAGTGGCTGAAGAACGCTGTCACTGACCCTGCTGGTGTCCACACCATGAACTTTTCAATCACCCAATCCCTTACGCAAGTAGTGGACTTCCCCACGCGTTTCTCCGACAACCCTAACGGAAGGAACTCACTTCTAGACCTCTGCTTCACTTCCATCCCAGACTCTTGCACTACCAGACAACTCTGCCCACTTGGAAACTCTGACCACACTGTAGTGTCCGTCAATATTTCACTCCACTCCCGCCCGACCCATGAAACACAGATAAGTAGAATATCATACTGCTATCAAAGAGCAGACTGGGATTCGTTCCGAGACTTCCTCTGTGACATCCCTTGGAACAACGTCTTTAGTCTTCCCATCGAAGAATGTGCATCCGAGGTCTCCTCCTGGGTTAAGGCTGGCATTGATGCCTTCATCCCTGCTAGGAAATTCCAGCTTAAATCTCATTCGTCTCCATGGTTCTCACCCGCTTGTTCGGCTGCCATTGCCCACCGGAATCATTTCTTCCGACTTTATCGTAACTATGCGTCGGAACAAAACAGACGCCTTTTCACTTCAGCTCGTAATAAGTGTAAAAGGGTACTTAACGAAGCTAAGATGTTGTTTGCTGCCAGAATGAAGCAACGCATAGCATGCTCTAAATTCGGCTCTAAAGACTACTGGCGACTCTGTAAAAGAGTACTTAACAAGAGCAAGTCCACAATACCCCCGCTAATCAACAAATTTGAGGTCCTCACCTCCCCAGCAGATAAGGCTGAATGTTTTGCCCGCAGATTCTCGAACAATTCGAGTCTGGACTCGTCTGGAGTTTTTACACCCGACTTCTCACCTAGAACTGAGGCACAACTGAATGATGTCCACATTACACCTTCGCTTGTCTCTAAGATTATCTTAAAACTTGACCCTCACAAAGCGAGCGGTGGTGACGGAATCCCAACCATAGTCTTAAAGAAATGTGCCCCTGAACTCTCCTCCATCCTTTCTAAGCTCTACAACCTCTGCCTATCTGCTTCCTGCTTTCCTGCCTGTTGGAAATCTTCCTCTATAGTTCCTATATTTAAAAACACTGGAGAACCCTCTGACCCTGCAAATTACCGCCCTATCAGCCTTCTTCCGATCTTTGGCAAATTGTTCGAAGCCATTATCAACGCCGAGGTGGTTCAGCATCTCACAGCACACAGGCTCCTCTCGGACAAGCAATATGGTTTCCGCTTCACCAGGTCTACTGCTGATATGCTAACGACCATCACCGAGTACATATACCAGGCACTCGACAGGAATGGCGAAGCTCGAACCGTTGCATTGGATATATCTAAGGCGTTCGATAGAGTTTGGCATGCTGGCCTTCTATGTAAGCTGCGGAGCTATGGTATAACTGGACATTTGTTTGAACTAATCCAGTCATTCCTCTCTAACCGCACAATGAAAGTGGTATTAAACGGACATGCCTCTCAGAACTACCATACAAACGCAGGTGTCCCCCAGGGCTCCATCTTAGGTCCTACACTCTTCCTGATATATATTAATGATCTCCCTGATTCCATAAGAACCCAAATAGGTTTGTACGCCGATGACACCACAGTTTACTCTCGCCTCCAACAAAAATCTGGTGTAGGCGTCAAAGCTAAACTTGCAGCCGAGATTGAAAAAGACCTCCAATCCATATTGGACTGGGGTAAGAAATGGCTAGTAAATTTTAATGCTTCTAAAACGAAGCTACTCTCAATTAACCATCATCGACAATCTCACCTACCTCCCATTAGCATGGACCAGGCTTGCCTCCCAGAGAGTAAAACACTACGCCTCCTTGGTCTCACACTTTCAGCGGACCTCAAATGGAATGACTATATCGAATCCATTGCTAAATCCGCTGCTATGAAAGTCGGTTCTCTGTGTAGGGCCCGGAAGTTTTTTCCGTCTAAATCTATCCTGCACATTTACAAATCTACCATCCGCCCGTGCATTGAATACTGCTGCCATATCTGGTCGGGTGCCCCTGCTGTTCTCCTCGGGCTTCTCGATAAGGTTCAGAGGAGGGTCTGTAATGTGATAGATACCGACTTGGCAGACCGCCTGCAGTCTCTCTCCCACCGGCGAGACGTGGCTTCGCTGTGTCTCTTCTATAAATACTTTCACGGCTTCTGCTCCGATGAACTTAGATCACTGGTGCCCCCTAAATACGAATTTGCACGAGATACTAGATTAGCAACTAGATCCCACCCTTTTACAGTGAAATCGATAAAATGCAGCCGTAACTTCTACTCCAACAGTTTCTTTCCTCGCACTTCCCGACTGTGGAATTCTCTTCCAAACGATTGCTTCCCCGACGGCTACAATCTCCAGGAGTTTAAATGTAAGGTCAATAGACACCTCCTAACACACTAACCTGCTCCCATTCTATCAAACACTCTTCCCATCTGCCCGACACTCATCCTCGCTATCCTTACTCATCTATCACCTTTCTCCTGACATTCCCTATGTCTATCCACTCCTTCTCTTTACCTTCCCCTATGTAGCCCCATGCGCAATAGTGGCAGTGGAATGCCTTGCTTGGGGTGAGATGATTAAAAAAAAAAAAAAAAAAAAAAAAAAAATGCTCTCGCTGATTTTTTAATAAAAGGTAACGTTTTATTCACAAAAATTAATAAGAAACATATCACTGAAAAAATTGTCTATTGCTAGCCACTACTTTTGAGGCTAACCACGTGTCGAATAATATTTTAACATCTTCATAAGAATGAAAGTGCTACTTAGCCAGGTCATGTACAATCTATCAGAACAAGGCCATGTCTGATGAATACGGCCAGTGGGGTAGGACTTCCCATTTAGCGGTTTCCAATGAGGTTTTCACCCGTTTTGCAACATGTGACTTAATGTTGTCATCTCGAAAATCCACTTTATCTTGTCTCTGCTCATATAGCGGCCATTTTTTATTCAATGCTCGGCTCAAATGCATCAGTTGTAGTCGAGAGTGATCTCCCGTGATGGTTTCGGTAGGCTTCAGCAGCTGATAATAAACTATACTCAGCTGATCCAAAAATGCAGAACAGAAACTTCCAACCATGGATATTCGGTTTTGCCGCCCTACCCAACGATCTTCTACGCTTAAGGCTACCGTAGTGCATCCACCTTTCATCGCCGGTCAGTTAAGTGCCATACGTGATACACGTTTGGGCGATCATGTCTCGAAAGAGACATGGCACACTGGGCAGAAGATTATTCCGCAGTAGGTTGCCATTGCTTTCTGCGGTAGACTGGTTGTCGACCAAGGCTATAGAACCCAATCTGTCCTGTTATTTAACCCATAACTGAAAGAAATAGACGGATTAATACCTTTCCCAAGGGTATTTGCGCGTAAGTGAATGCAATGAATTCAGCTGGTATTCTCTGACAATAAAATATCCGTAGAAATTCATCTGTCATGTAGTCAACTACTTGAACGTGAAGGCTCTAAGACAATATGGTAATAACAATCACAAATATGAAGGCTGGTCGTCCTCTTAAGAAATAAGGTGATACAAGTCACTTCGTCGTGGGTATATATATATATATATATATATATATATATATATATACTAGCAGTATAGCCCGGCGTTGCTCGGGTGTAATGAAAGCTTTAAAACTAATCCAGACTCTTTGGACGTTGGCACGAAAGACTAAAAAGTAATAGTTGTTTCCAGTTAAAGCGAAACCGTAGACTGAAAGAAAAATCAATGGATGTAAGTCAAATTTTGATTTCCTGCTATCGATATCAAATAAGTTTTTTTCGCCGTAAACTGAATTTTGAAGGCTAAATAAATCCTCTGAGTAAATGGCATCATGACTGAGACTAAGAACTACAATTATACCTACTTAGAGCACAACCCAAAGCAAAAACTAAAATAAAAGGGCTGAAAATAAATACAGACATACAGGCAGATAAACAGACACACACACACACACACACACACACACACACACACACACATCTTGCCTTATATATATATATATATATATTATAGATTTTCTGCACTATTGTACGAACTGCAATCTTGAAACTTCTGAATATCGTTTCTTATGTCTTTATCTATGAGTGTATCAAATTTGATTAAAATCGGACTACTCCTTCTTTAACCCGATTTTTTCGATTATCGATTTTCGATATATATCGCGTGTACCTTTACTAAAAACCTAGCTAAGAACACTTGCAGACGCTTAGAGTACAACTGTGTAAATTTTCAAGAAAATCGGTTCAGCCGTTTTGGAGTCTATAGGTAACGGACACCCACGCACAAACACACACACACACAGACACACACACACACAAAGTTCCATTTATAAATAATTATATATATATATATATATATGTATGTATGTATGTATGACATTGTCACGTATCACGTGACACGTATCATCCTTTCATCGGACTAAATTCATTATTTACGTTGATGCAACTGCACATGCGCACGAATAAAAATAGGGACGCTGATATTTTAAAAGATTTTTAAAAATTTAATATATGTATGGTGAGAAAATCATGTAGCTGGTTTTATTTATTTTTCTTTTGTTTGGTTTCATCACTTTTATTATTAAATATCAAGAATTGCGAAACGTTGTCAGAATTTAAATGTAAATCTACGTATGTGTATGCATGCATTTACACTCACACACACGCACGCACGCACGCCTAGATAGATAGATAGATAGATAGATAGATAGATAGATAGATAGAACAGACTGAGATAGATAGATAGATAGATAGATAGATAGATAGATAGATATGAACAGACTGAGATAGATAGATAGATAGATAGATAGATAGATAGATAGATAGATAGATAGATATAAATTTTTACATGCGTCAGATGCTAAAACCTCCTAGCAAGTCGAGTGGACCGAACGATGACAAAAAAGTTCGTCGACGAAACACTGAAGTCGGTGTGCTAAATATGACATCAATCAGCAAAATGGCAAATTTTATATTTGTATTAGTCCTTTTAATGCTCTGTCCCCTACACCGAGCACTTTATTGAAAAGTCTTAAATGCCCTTTCTTTCAGACTATCTTTTGTATCACTATATATATATGTGTGTGTGTGTGTGTGAGTGTATGTCTGTGTGTGTGTAATTATAAACACACACACAAACACACACACACACACACATATATATATATATATATAATTTATTATAATACACTAAAGTATATTAAGTTCATGAGTACGTAAATATAGATTATGTAGTGATTGAAAACATGCTGTATTATGAAAACATGAAAATAGAATAATCCCATTTATATATATATATATATATATATATATATATATATATATCGCATGTGCTGTGTATATATATATATATATATATATACACAGCACATGCGATATATATATATATATATATATATATATATATATATATATATATATATTGATGATTTTCGCAGTCTCATTTTTTCTGCTTCTCAGTTGTAAATGGCGGGGTAGCTTTGTCGTAGTCTGCTGTGCTCCTCCCCGACAGCGCCGGAGCACAGCAGGCTCCTTTTAGTCGATCGCTATTGAGGTAATCACTCTCTGATTCTGTGGCTTTTTCTAAGTGGGACAACCCATCACCCGATCTCCACCGCAATTTCAGAAGATGCAAGGTCACTGGATTCCATTTAAGTCACTTTCTTTCCCACCCACCTATGCCCGGTAGCAAACCAAATATCTCTTTTCGCGAGCTTATCGGTTGACGGCGGTGTGGATTCGACCAAAGCATTTCTGGTTATTTATTTATTTTTTTTTGTTTTTTGTTTTTTTGCGGGGGTGTCACAGATCTTTTCTTCTGCTTTCTTACTCTCTCTCTCTCTCTCTCTCTCTCCCCCTCTCTCTCTCTCTCTCTCTCTCTTTTCTTTCCCTCTTTTTCTATCTCATTCTTTGACATTCTCTTTCGTTTCTCTTAGGTCCTCAATAAAACAGAGTCACAAAACTTTAATTCTCTTTTTCGTATACTTTTTTCTTTTTTCTTTCTTTTTCTTTCTTTCTTCCTTTCTTTCTTTCTTTCTTTTGCATCCTTCCATTTACTTTAATTCTCTTTCTTTCTCTCTCTTTTTTTTTATTTTTTCTTTATCTCCCTTTTTTCTTTATCTCCATTTCTTTTTATTCCTCTCCTTCATATCTCTTTATTTTGCCTTTTCACATCGCTTCTCTTTTTCACCTTCTGTTTTATGTCCCCATATCTTTTCAGTTTTTCCCTTATATATATATATATATATATATATATATATATATATATATATCATTCTCTCTCTTTCTCCCTGGCTCTTCCAATCTCTTCATATTTCTTTTCTTTTTTTTTTTCGTCTGTCTTACCTTTTAACCTTATACTTCCTCTCTTTCTTTCTTTTTGTCTTTCTTTCTTTCTTTCTTTCCCCTTCATTCTTCACAGATTTTCCTCATAATACTCACTCACTCTCTCCCTTCCTCTCTTTCTTTCTTTTTCTCTTTCTTTCTTGCTTTCTTTCCCCTTCATTCTTCACAGATTTTCCTCATAATACTCACTCACTCTCTCCCTTCCTCTCTTTCTTTCTTTTTCTCTTTCTTTCTTGCTTTCTTTCCCCTTCATTCTTCACAGATTTTCCTCATAATACTCACTCCCTCTCTCCCTTCCTCTCTTTCTTTCTTTTTCTCTTTCTTTCTTGCTTTCTTTCCCCTTCATTCTTCACAGATTTTCCTCATAATACTACTCCCACTCTCTCTCTCTCTCTTTCTTTACACTCACTCCCTTTATTCACTTCTCTTTTATTCTCCATCTTCCATATACTCTCTTCGACGTTTCCCTCTCTCTCTCTCTCTCTCTCTCTCTCTCTCTCTCTCTCTCTCTCTCTCTCTCTCGTTATCATTCTTTCTTTCTTTATACAATCTTTCTCTTCCCCGCTCCTCATTTTCGTACTTTCTCTAACCCTTCTCTCTATTTGCTTCTTTCTTTTCCTTTCTCCCTTTCTCGTTATCATTTCTTTAGCGGAATCTGAACAAACATTCATACTACGTGCATTCGATTCGATTAATGGAGCAAACAATTGAAAATTCGACAAAGAGGGAAAAAACAGATAAAGACGAAAATAAAAGAGACTAAATGAAAAATTTCAAAGACTTTTTTGCGCGCTGTGATTGTTAACTTGGTATGTGTTTCTCCAGAACCTTTCCGGAGATGACACTAAGTTACTTCATTTGGGACGCTGGGTCGACGTGACCAAATTGCCATCGGTATTTCGGTAACTTTCGTCTCTGCCCGGTAGTTTTTCTATGTATCATATTTTTAGTTCGCAAACTGAGATCGATAAATGATATATATCTATAGATTAACATTCAGTGGGAAAAGTACTATTATTATTATTATTATTATTATTATTATTATTGTTGTTGTTGTTGTTGTTGATACTGTTTTTCTTCCTTTTTATAGTTTTTTTTTTATTATTATTATTATTGAGTTTTTCCAGCTTACAAACCAGTAGTAACTAATATCTTTTAGTGAATATGAAATAACAGCATGCCAGTAACCACCTTAATAATTCTGTCGTCAGGGTGACCTCGAGTCTTTCTCGGATTTCTAGGACTTTTAACCTTTTTTTGCTAGGATCTTCGGAATTGTTCCAAGCGCTGCAAGAATTATGGCACAATTTTAGCCTTCATATATTTACACTGTTTGCATTCGGACTAATGTTCTTATTTTTATCGTTATTATCACAGCGTTTAATCCAAGAAAGCTTTTCGGCCTTCTTCAGGTGTTTTTCGACACGGTTAAGCAACAGAAATGTGCTTCTGCAGAAGGATGTTTAGGATACCGTGAACAGAACGTGTGAACAATTAGGAAACTTGTACTTAACACCAGGAAGAGACAGCTGAAGTTTCCGGGACACGTAATGAGGAAGGAGAGCTTGGAGAGTCTGATATTCACAGGGCGTATAGAGGGAACGAGAGACAGGAGAAAACAACGCGTGACATACTTGATGGGCTTAAACAAATAGATCGCAGAGCAGGGTCTGGGGAAAATGACAGGACAAAATATATTGAGCAACCAGAGACAGAAAGATATGGAGGGCTATGATCGCCTGCGTCCTAAAGAGACACGGCACATAAACAACAAGAAAAAGAATCTTAAAGGTTAAATTATTTATTTAATCTATGAGTGTAGATTGTTCTCGTCTCTGCTGTCCATACTATCCTGGGATAGACGATAAACTTCAGCCGGCAGTGTTGTGGTGCATTGGATATCGGTTCGGAACGAGAAATCGGGGAGCCGAGTTCGAATTCCAGTTGAATCCATTGTATTCACTTACGCGCAAATACCCTTGGGAAAGGTATTAATCCGTTTCTTCCTTCCAGTTATGGGTTAAATAATAGGACAGATTGGGTTCTGTAGCCTTGGTCGGCAACCAGTCTACCACAGAAAGCAATGGCAACCTACTGCGGGATAATCTTGTGCCCAGTCAGTCATGTCTCTTTCAAGACATGATCGCCCTTAAGCGTGTATCACGTATGGCACTTAACTGACTGACTGTAGTCATCTCTTAATTGCTGTTATTCCCAGGTCTACCCTGACCCGAGGTGGTAGCACCTGTTAGGGTCCTAACTATGGGCAAATACAGTAGAACCTGTTGTATGCGACCACCCCTAGTGCCATCAACGCCGGTCGCATACGGCAGGTGGTCGCTCACTAAAGATTCGTTACCTATCCTTCCCATTATCCTATATTTCACTCTCCAGAATGTACATAGTATTATACCATGTAATCTGGTAATAAATAAATGAGAACATAAGAATGAAAAATTTATTCAGCATAATTATTTTTTTAACATTAAAAACGTATTTACAACGATTAACAAAAGAAATAAAAATTATTTATTCCCTCTGGTGTAGGCTTAAAACATCAGTTATTGCAATCTGTGTGGTGTTTTTTTTTTTAATGTGACTATTTCGATTTTAATTGATGTTGGCACTTTTTTTTTTAATCATCTCACCCAAAGCAAGGCATTCCACTGCCACTATTGCGCATGGGGCTACATAGGGGAAGGTAAAGAGAAGGAGTGGTTAGACATAGGAAGGTGACAGATGAGTAAGGATAGCGAGGATGTGGGTTGGGCAGATGGGAAGAGTGTTTGATAGAATGGGGGCAGATTAGTGTGTTAGGAGGTGTCTATTGACCTTACATTTAAACTCCTGGAGATTGTAGCCGTCGGGGAAGCAATCGTGTGGAAGAGAATTCCACAGTCGGGAAGTGCGAGGAAAGAAACTGTTGTAGTAGAAGTTACGGTTGCATTTTATCGGTTTCACTGTAAAAGGGTGGGATCTAGTTGCTAATCTAGTATCTCGTTCAAATTCGTATTTAGGGGGCAACAGTGATCTAAGTTCATCGGAGCAGAAGCCGTGAAAGTATTTATAGAAAAAATTATTTATTTTATTTGGTCCATCATTTCCTGGTCTTCATGAACCAAAGCAAATAATTTCAGATTATTGAGATGGGCACTGGCAACCCTGTAAGTTAACATATCACGAATGGGCTCATACTTTTCTTCATCGTCGTCGTTAGACTCTATTGCTTCTTGAGTCAGATTTCCCCTGACTAACTATTCCTCCTCCCAATTGTCTCCCAGAGTTTTATTTGTAATCATGGCATCATCCATGGCGACATAATCAACCCAGCTACCATCATCCATAACAATTGTTACATCATTTGGTATTTCAAATGTTACTGCAACAACATATATTATGATAGAGAAATTAAATATTTCTATACACTGACTAACAACAAGAACTATGGAAGTTTATTTATTAGACTGAAAATAATTAAACTGTTAAAAGTGAAACTAAGTATACTTTAAGAATATGTGTTTAATGTACGTAATTTAACTCTTTGCCATGCCAATTCGCCTTCGGATCTCCGTGTCGCACTTTCCATTTTCAGTTAGGACACTCCCTAGGTATTTAAATTTTTGTACTTGCTTGATTCTGGTATCTCCCACATTTATTTGGCATTTTGGGTTGTACCTTTTGCTGATGACCATGCACTCAGTTTTCTTAAAGTTTACGCGTTCCAGAAACTGAGCAAAATACTAACACACAGGAAAATCTTACTGGAAACAAATGTGATGTCAGTTCTTCAATACGGCAGCGAATGCTGGACAATATCATCGAAAATGAGGACAAAACTTGAAGCAGCGGAAATGTGGTTCTACAGAAGGATACTGCGGATATCATGGACTGAGCATGCAAGCAACAATGAGGTGTTGGAAAGACTGGCAACAAAGAGGAAATTAATACTGAGCATCAGGAAGACACTACTGAAGTTCCTGGGACACGCAATGAGGAAGGAGAGCCTGGAGAACCTGATACTGACTGGCCAGATAGAAGGAATGAGAGACAGAGGAAGGCAGCGGAAAATATATTTGCAGGGCCTGATCAGGTTGTTGACGGAACGGAGGTTGACAGGAGTAACGGGAACAAACGTACTAGGAGCCACAAGGGATAGGGAGATCTGGAGAACCATGATCGCCTACGTCCTGAAAGGACAGGGCACATAGAAGAAGAAGAATTTAACTCTAGATGAAAACAGTTATAGTTCTGTTTTTGTGAAAACCAAAACTTTCCTTTTTCCTTAACAAGCGGCTACTGGAAAATCATCATCATCGCATAAAATGGTCAGCATCACCACCTAAGCGGCTGGGGATACTGACAGTAGAAGAGTGTAACAGTGATGTATAGGTTTTCAATTTATTCTTAGAAGTGATTGATATTAAAAGAGAATCTGCAATAATATATGGAAAAATAAACAAACATACAATAAAAAAATGACAACGATCAGAGTAGAGAGAGGGAAAGAGAGAAAAAGAGAGAGAGTGTGTGTGTGTGTGTGTGTGTGTGTGTGTGTGTGTGTGTGTGTGTGTGTGTGTGTGTAAAGCGATTGAGAAAAAATACAGATAATGAAAGAGATAAACATTGAACATTTAAATTTCACATAGATGTGATTTTCCCCTACGCCCGAAATTCTCGAAGTTGGTACAGAAATCTCTTGAACTTGTCAAATGTACTAAGTACATGTTAATACAAGACAGCCGTCGTTTGACCACCGCCATTTCAACAAATAATAAAAATTTAACATTTCATTACAATAACAAAACAACGGGAAAGTGTTTCTGGCTTAGATTAAAGTAAAATGAAATAGCTTACTAACTTAAATTCTCCTAATTTAGAAGTTAGGACTGTACTGCCAAAATTAATTTTTGTTAAAGTGGTCGCTTGACCAGTGATTTTCATTCTTCCATGCTGGTCGGTGGTCGCGTTTTGGATGAGGTCATTCACTAGAAGTCAAATAACATTAGCAAATTGTCCGTGCATAGAAAAACGGTTGTTAATAGCAGGTGGTCGCTGACGACAGGATCGCATATACCAGGTTCCACTGTAGTTAACCCCCTAAAACTGGGGCCAGAACACTGTGAAAGTATAAAACAGATATTTATAGTAAAAATACCAACAATACATTTTTGAAAAAAATATTACCAACAACACATTTGACACTCAACAAAAACCCTTTTTACAAAAATACGTCGATGAAACATGATTTATGAACTGATTTCTTACAAAGAATGCATATTCTATACATACGAATCTGTAAAGAACAAGTAGGAAAAAGTGCCTTTAATATAACATGTTTCACTTTAACAAGCTTCTTCAGAGATTCATTAAAGACGAATGATTTAGAAATCCAAGAGACAATATGTTAGATTAAAGACACTTTTTTCCTACATGTTATTTACTTATTTTATTCATCCAATATTTTATATTCCGATCCATATATTCAACTCATACGAATCTCTTCTAAAAATCATGTCGGCATTAAATAACTAAATTGAGGTTAATAAGCCGAAAAACAAATCGAATTGAAAACTCTTCTATAAAGATATCTCGTCGTTTTGTTTCTCGTTTCAGTTAATTTTTTTTTTTTTTTTTTTTTTTTTTTTAGTGTCACTCAGTTATGGCTGACCCTGTTTTCATTGAGTACGTTTGAGTATATTTGTACTACCTGATCCGAAATTCACAATTACTAAATTCACAAACTCACAAACCAACACTCTAATCCCCAAGGTTATTATCCCGTAGGATAATCGTGAATCTAGAGCTAGAAACAAGAATCTTAAAACTAATATTCTTATTGCCTACCGCTGAAGATATTGCTTGATCCCTTTCGACTACACTTGGGCGATCATGTCTCGAAAGAGACATGACTGACAGACTGGGCAGAAAATATCCATCTCTTCTCTCCAGTCCGAAAGTAAACAATGATAACTCCTCATCTCGAAATTCACAAAAAGTTTATTCTTCAGGTTTAACAAATTTGCCTCAGCTCTATTTCCTGATCTAAGTTGTTATAATTTCAATTTAATTTGTGTGCTCTTCTAATAAACCGACAATTCGGAATCATTGTGTTTTCACACAATCTTTAACTGATGTCTACCACTGGAGATCATATGACCATAAGTATTTTCGAATCTTCCGTAACCTTCTCTGTATTCTAGAAATTTTAGTACAGGCGTTGTTCGCATGGACTCGACTGTTCATCAGGTTTTTGCCAAGTTTAAAAAACTTTGCTAGAAATAAATTTTATTCATATTTCATAACTATTTTTCTTTACTTTAAAACATTTTTAGCAATGTCTAGATGTTGTCTCAGCTTTGCTCTGTCATTTACTAAATCCACATTTTGCAATAAAAAATCAATGGGATATGCAACAAAAAGGTGCTTAAAAATTCTGATGGATCGCCAAATTCAAATTGGAAGAACAGATCTAGTCATTATAAACAAAAAGAAGAATGGCCGGCCACGTCTTGGATATTGTTAATTTATAAAATCACAGTTTGCTCTCATTTTATTGCTAAACTAGCAGTATAGCCCGGCGTTGCTCGGATTTAATAAGAGCTTTAAAACTAATCCATGGTCCTGGAGCTCAGACTCAGCCTAAAGAATATTTGTGTAAAGTTTGGTGAGAAACGGATAAAAATTGTGGATTTGCATAAAGGACATACAGACAGATAAACAGACACACACATAAACTTCTTGCCTTTTATATATATATATATTATCGATTTTCTGCATTATTGTAAGAACTGCAACCTTGAAACTTTTGAATATCGTTTCTTATGTCTTTGTCTATGAGTGTATCAAATTTGATTAAAATCGGACCACTCCTTCTATAACCCGATTTTTTCAATTATCGATTTTCGATATATATCGAGTGTACATCGACACAAAACCTAGCTAAGTACACTCGCAGACGCTTATAGTACAACTGTGTAAATTTTCAAGAAAATCGGTTCAGCCGTTTCGGAGTCTATAGATAACGGATACACACACACACAGACACACACACACAAAGTTCCATTTATAAATAAGTTTAGACTAAGAAAATCCACACGTTTTGTTGAAGCTCAGTCCAGACACAAGGTTCATTGACGGGATGCAGTTTACTGCAGTCAAACGATTTTAGCTTAGAAATTACCCTTCAGCCAGATCGTTACCCACAAGTGAAGGACAAGACTATTTCTAGCAGTAAACCAGATTTTATTCTTAAGTAGTAGAATGCCAAATACAGGTGGTGGATATTAAAATCAAGCAGGTACAAAAATTTAAATACCTGGGAAGTGTTATAACCGAAGACGGAAAGTGTGACACAGAGATCCGAAGGCGAATTGGCATGGCGAAGGACACATTCTAGCAGCTGATTAGAGTAGTAAGAGACAGGAAAATTTAGCTAGAAACAAAGAAGAGAGTAGTGGAATGATGTGTGTGATGTCAGTTCTTCAATCAAAGATGAAGGAAAAACCTCAAGCAATTGAAATAAGGTTCTACAGAAGGATCCTGCGGATATCATGGATTGAGCATGTAAGGTTTTGGAAAGGATGGAAACGAAAAAGAAATTAATACTGAGCATCAGGAAGAGACAGCTAAAGTTCCTGGGACATACAATGAGGAAGGAAGGCTTGGAGAATATGATACTAACAGTCCAGATAGAAGGAAAAAGAGACAGAGGAAAGCAGTGGATAACATATTTGAAGGGCTTGAGCAGGTGGATGACAGAATGAGAGTTGCGTGGTGTAACAGGAGAAAGTTTGCTAAGGGCCACCAGAGATAGGAAGACGTGGAAAGCCATGATCACCTACGTACCGAAAGGACAAGGCACATAGAAGAAAAAGAAGTAACACTGCTATAAGCGAGAGAAGTAGGGTTGTGCCTATATTAAAAACTATACATTATTAAATTTCTATTAAACGTAATGAAATTGATGTTATATGTACACATTGCAAAATGGTCACATTAGAATATCGTTAATAATTCTTCATAAAAGAATATCGATTAACTTACATATATCTGATACTTTGTTTTTGCATTATTATATAATATTAATTTAATAGATATTAAAATCTATGCAAGTTAAGAATATATGTGGAATTGATGAAAAATGCACTCGGAAGCGAATAAAAATAGTTTAATCATACCAAAAGTCATTTTAAGTCAGGTCAAAAATAAAAAAAGTGTTTTCTTTCCTTTTTGTTTATTAGAGTAACTGAGATGCATAGAAATCTCTTTGTAGCCAATAACGTATACATCTTACATGATGTAAGCAGTGTAGACTTCAGCCGAATAAAATGACAATTTCCTGTAAGCATCGGGGGAAAAAAACCCGCCTCCCCAACATATAGCCTATATTTTCAGATTTTAAAATCGACCTTTATCTGATTAGTTAAATTAAACACAGCCATAAAATCTATTTTTTTCTGTCTTCCTCTTTCCATATTACTCCTTTAAATAGCAAACGTACAAACGTATTGTTTTGTAGGATGTGCATTGTGGTGCAGTGGATATCGCCTCAGAACAACAAATCGGCGAGCCGAGTTCGAATTTCAGTTGAATTCTTTGCATTCAAATACGCCCAAATATCAATGGGAAAGGTATTAATCCGTCTATTCCCTCCAGTTATGGGTTAAATAATAGGACAGATTGGGTTCTATAGCCTTGGCTGGCAACCTGTCTGCCGCAGAAAGTAATGGCAACCTACTGCAGGATAATCTTCTGCCCGGTCAGTCATGTCTCTTTCGAGACATGATCGCCCAAGCGTGTATTACGTATGGCACTTAACTGACTGATTGTTTTGTAAATGTAAATCATTTTCACCATAGCTATTGACAAACTACCTGATGCCGAGATAAATTTCGAAACATAGAATTTTTTGTGTCAAAATGTACCCGAGTCAGTCTTGAAATGTTGAGCAGACGATAACAGAATTGCCAAATCCAAATTCTGACATTTCTTGACTACGCCAGGAAGTGTGTAGGACCAATAAATTCTCATCGTTCCCTCAAATATATATATACTTTAAGGCATGCTATACTAATGAGTTGGGTGTGCGTTGTGGTGTTGTGGATATCGGTTCGGAACGAGAAACCGGGGGAGCCGAGTTCGAATTCCAGTTGAATTCATTGCATTCACTTACGCGCAAATATCCTTAGGAAAGGTATTAATCCGTCTCTTCCTTCCAGTTATGGGTTAAATAACAGGACAGATTGGGTTCTATAGCCTTGGCTGGCAACCAGTCTACGGCAAAAAGCAATGGCAACCTACTGCGAGATAATCTTCTGCCAAGTCAGTCATGTCTCTTTCGAGACATGATCGCCCAAGTGTGTTTCATGTATGGCACTTAACTGACTGACTAATACTAATGAGCAAAATTAATAAATAACAAAGTCAGAGTGTATCTAAATATGAATCTAAAAGTGGACGCTGGAGTCAACACGAAGCAATTCCGTCAGTTTTATTCTTGAATGCAATTCTCTGACCTAAATAATACGTTCAAGCAAGAAACAGGCTGCCGTTTGGTATATATATATATATATATATATATGTAAGCATTGAGATATATATAGATATATATATATATATATATATATATATATATAGTGAGAGAGAGACAGACAGACAGACTGACAGACAGACAAAGAGACAGAGACAGTGAAAGAGAGACAGAGACAGAAAGAGAAAGACAGAAACAGGAATAAGAATAGAAAGAGATGGACAGAATTCCGAAATGGAATGCCTTAAACGCAGTCGCCCTGAAGCTATTTAGAATTGTTTATAATTAAAATTTTCTCATAATTCAAGTTTGCTCATAATTCAATATTGAAACAAACCAAATTTTATGTTGATAGAATGATTTTAAAAGCCCTGTTTACAATTTTATCCAGACACAAAAAGAAAGTGAAAATAATGTTCAAATGTAAATTAGTCACAACGCAATCTTGCATTATACGACGCGTCTCATTTAGGATTCGCGCCCAAATGTTTTCCTTCTTTTTGGCAAAAAAAAATATGTTCATCAATATTCGGGTGGTATTCATTAAAATTTTAGGAGGCGATGCATGCGATGCATTTCAGAAACAAATTTCTAATTAAAATTGCTTTTACTCGTAATTGCAATCATTTAGGGATTTTTGTTTGTTTGCCTAAATTTTTTGTTTGGCTTAAGACAATTTTATGAGGTCAAACAATTTTTAAGTGAACAGACCTTTTCACCGGATATAAATGAACGTATCGAGGTTTGGTTAAAATCACCATTTGTTAACCTCTCTCTCTCTCTCTCTCTCTCTCTCTCTCTCTCTCTCTCTCTCTCTCTCTCTCTCTCTCCAAATATCTCAATCTATCTATCTATTTATCTATCTATCTTTACCTCTCTCCCTCTTAATTTCTCTCTATCTCTATCTCTTTCTCCCTCTGTCTCCTACCCACTATCTCCCACTTACTCTCTCCCAGCCTGTTTATTTATTTATTTCTCTCTACCTTCATTCCCATATATATATATATATATGTGTGTGTGTGTGTGTGTGTGTGTGTGTGTGTGTGTGTGTGTGTGTGTGTGTGTGTGAGGGATTATATATATGTATGTATGCATGTATAGATGTCAAGTACGTGAATGGCGAGGACAATCCAACAATATCTACTTAACATAAAATATTAAGTGTTATATCTGTTATCCAGAGCAATATGATATTTATAAAGGAAAATCTAACACATCATTTTGATTGGTTATAAACATAAATATTAAGTGTTATATCTGTATAATTTATAACCATGATGTGTTGAGTTTACCTTTATTTATATATATATATATATATATATATATATATATATATATATTCTAAACATATTCTATATATATATATATATATATATATATTCTAAACACATTCTATATATATATATATATATATATATATCAAACATATATATATATATATATATATATATATATATATATATATATTATTCTAAACATATTCTATTAAATATAAGAGACAATGAATGTCTATTATGTTTAATCATGAGCCGTTCTAAACGTTGTATTTTTGCTTTAATTTCAGTTGAAAATAAAGACAAAAATTCTCCAACATTTGGATAATTATTTATTGGTTTTCTTCTAAGCTTTCGGCTCACATGAGCCATCTTCAGAGAGGTAATTTAAACTTAAATATTATAAAATCCACCATCACCGACGATTTTATTTTGTGTTGACATAAAACTCCGCTTGGCAACGGCAATAGTTACCAAAAATAATAAACGCAGTTCTTAAGTTTGCAATGCGGTTTTATGACGTCACACCGCGGGATAGCGCGAAATGACAACAAAACCATGTAGTCAAATGCAATGTAATATGTTATTTCCTGTTTTAAAGTTAATTTTATTGAGTTTTGGTTGTTTTGATTTGATGTACATGGCCTCCAATATCTGCAGGTTCCTCTTACTGTGTGTATGAGTAAGGATCACCGTATTGTTGACCA